>PVLD010003501.1:0-141507 GCA_004027595.1 Dinomys branickii | reverse complement strand
GAGAGGGAAGAAGAAATTGGGGCTTTTCTTCCTAGAGGTGGGCGTGGCCAAGCCTTCTTCCCCTGCAGGCCCCTCCTGCCCTCCCGAGAGCAAGGCCAGGCCGGAGGACCTCACCCAGGTGAGGGACCTGCTGGCCCCATCAGGCCCAGCCCTGGCCTCTCCAGCAGTGGCCTCATGCTGGTAGTGAGGTCAGGGCAGTGGCGGGTGTAGAGCTCCCCACAGGCCCAGGACCATGTGCTCCCCATACCCTTTTCCTCCGCGTCAAAAGCAGAAGTGCTGTGGGTGGGGTCCTCAGAGGTGCCCGCGGGCCCCTCTCCTCTGCCACCGGGCCCTTGACACAGCCCAGACTCCCCATGGGGAAACACTGCCCACATGGAAAAGCACCCGCTGACGTTGGAACACACACACTCACCGGGTCATCCGATTCCTCCACAGGCTGTCGGGGTGCAGCCGCCTCACCTCCTGGAGCTTATAGAGCAACCAAGGTGGGGGCCCCAGGCGGCTATCCTGGGGGACCCATCAGTTGTCACCACCTGGAGAGGACCAGGCAGACGGCCCCCAGGAGCCTCTGTGAGCAGGCCATGACCTGAGGGAGATCTGCCCTAGGGTACCCCAGTCCAAACAGGGACCTCACATCTGCAGGCACAGGAGAGACCAAGGGGAAGCTATGTGCAGGCCACACCCCATCCTGGAGAGGCAGGCAATGGGGGTGGGTGGACAGGGGCTGACCCCCGCCCAGAACAAGGCAAAGGGAGAGGACACTCCACCCACCAGAGAAGCTCCAACCCTGTGGTGGTGGCCACTTCCCGCGTGCACCCAAAGGCCCGCCCAGGAGGCTTCCTCCAGGTGGAAGGTCAGCCTCAGCCCATCACGCCCTCCATCCCCTGCCTGCAGCAGCTGCCACCTCCTCCCCTCCACGGGATCACACTTGCTCTGCTGCACATGCACAGGTGGGCACAGGTGGGCACAGGTGTTCACACGCACACAGACATGCTCAAGCCCTGCTCACTGCAGGCACTGGGAGTGTGAGCCATGCTTTGCCTGGACTGGCCAGCCCCGCTGCTCTGTTCCCTGGGCTGCTCCCTCCGGACCAGGAAGTGGGGGAACCCCAGACCTTGGATCAGGGTTAGGGCAGCACTCACCTCTGCCCTCCTCCAAGACTTCACCTGCAAACTGGTCCTTCCAGCCCTTGGAATCTGCCTGGAAAGAGGAGGTGTTGCCTCCACTGGCCCTGAGAAGCTGTTTGTTTTTCTGGCCACTTAGTCCATCACAACTCCATTTTCAGAAGCAGTTTCACAGCTGCGGAGTCCTCTCTCTTCTACCACGGTCAGAACGCAGCGGTTCCATCGTCCACCACACCCGCCTGTGCCCTCTGGGGTATATTCTGATCCTTCCTTCTCAGCTCTGCCTGTTCCTGGGCACAGGGATGGAATGGTGCAGTGAGCGGCCTGCTGAATCCAGCTCCTTCACAAAGAAAGCGGCAGGTGAGGTTTTTTCGTGGTGGGAACCACCAGCTCATTCCTGGGGTTACTGAGTAGTATTCCACCTTAGGGATGGGTCATGGTTCTTTATCTACTCACCAGCTGTAGAGTGCTTGGTATGTTTCTCACTTTTGGCAATTACTAAAAAGCTGTTCTCTCAAGCCAGGCATGGCGGCGCACTCTGGAGGCTGAGGCAGGAGGATTGCCAAGAGTTCGAGGCCAGCCTGGGCTACATTAGCGAGTTCTGGACTACAGAGCAAGACCCTGTCTCAAAAAACAAAACAGGGTGGGCATGGTGGCACACGCCTGTAATCCCAGTACTCAGGAGGCTGAGGCAAGAGGATTGTTGCAAGTTCAAGACCAGCCTGGGCTACAAAATGAGCTCAAGGCCGGCCTGCACTGCATACCAAGACCCTGTCTCAAAACGACAAAATAATAACAATAATAATAATAATAAAAGCTAAAAGCTGCTCTCGGGACCCATGTCACCCATGTCTCTGCAGTGTCCCTGTCTATGGGCGTCCTGGGCTGAGGACCGGCCAGATTCTCGCATGGGGTCCACACTGCACTCATTCTTACCGGTCACACATCCCTTCCCTGCACACCTGGGTCACCCCACAGTGTAGTGGCTCATTCATGTGTTGTGTGCTGTTCTAGTGGATGTGCGTGGGGCTGCACCATGGTTTCAGTTTGCATTTGCCAGATGACAAATGGCGTTGAGTATCTCTTGCTTGTTATCCTCCTGGTGCACTTTGTTCAGAGGGATAAATGCACGTCAGTCCGTTTTTAAATTGGGTTATTTACTTCTTTACTGCTGAGTTCTGAGAGCATTTTATGTATTTCCAATACCAGCTTTACCTGATTGGTGGTGTGGAGCCCTTTCCACCCAGTGTGACTTCCTATCTTTTAAATCTGCAATTATCACACTCAGTCTACCGTGCCTTGTTTTCTATTTCAGTAATGTTTACCTTCATCTTACCCTTTTTTCAGCTTTGTTGAGTCTTATCTTGGTTTTTAACCCCAGCTTCCCTTTTAAGTTTTTTTTTTTTTTTTTTTTTGGTACAAGAAATCAAACTCACAACCTCACACTTGCCAGGCAGGCACTGTGCCGCTCTTCGTTTAATTTAAACTTATCTGATTTACACTTTGTAGTTCAGTTTTCTCAGGCATACAGTTCTGACTTTGGATAAATGCATCCGGTGTGGCTGCCAGTACAGGTGAGATATGAAATAGTTCCATCACTCCAGGAGCTTTTCCTATGCCCCTTTGCAGTCCGCTGCTCCCCATTCTGGCCCAGCTTCCTGAGATGTGCTGTGGCTCACAAATCCTGAGGGTTTCTTCCTCTTGCACAGGCACTTGCTGCCATCTCCCTGCTATACTTCACTGTGCCACACAAGTCCGGATATGCAGCACTCTCAGTGTCATTCAATTTGGGGCGTTTAAACTTTCTATTATGATTTCTTCTTTAGCTCATAAGTTCGTCAGCAGTGTGTTTGTGTGTTAGGGTGTGTGGCTATGAATTTTTCACCACCACTGTCTCATTTTTGCAACATGCAAAGAATCAGACACTGTGCCTGGTGCTTTCACCACCCATGCACTACAGTTACTGGTTTATTGGGCTTGTCCTCCACGCAGCCCTCCAGCCATCCACCCACCCCTCTGTCTACCACCTGCCTCTGTCTCTTCCTGTTCATCTCTCTACCACCCGCCTTCCCGTCCACTCAACCTTCACCCACACATCTATCCTCCACCCACCCCCACCCCCACTCACCTGCTCATTCATTCATCCAGCCGGCCCGCCACCCTCTCATTTACCCCCGTCTTTCCATCCACAGATCCGCTCATTACCCCTCAGTCCATCCTCATCCGCTCATTTACCCGTGCATCCATCCATCCATTGTCCACCCACCCTCCCAGCCAGCCGTCCACCCATCCATCCACCCACCCATCCACCCATCCCTGTATCTGTCCCTCCCTCCGCTGATCCGTCCACCTACCCATCTGCTATGATTTGAATGGGCCTCCCCAAAAACATGAGTTGGAGACAGGTTTTAAAGCAACAGGGCTGGGAGGCGGGGTGTAATGGAAGGTGATTAGACCACAAGGGCTCTGCTTTCATGGATTTTTAATGCTGTTATGGGAAAAAGGGCTCTTCATAGAAGGATGAGCTCAGCCTCTTCCTGCTGTGCCTTCTCTGCCTTCTGCCAGGGATACAGGCACAGCAAGAAGGCCCACACCAAATGCTAGCCTTTTGATCCTGAACCTTTTGGCTTCCACAACTTAGGGAAACAAGTTTCTTTTTTGTAAGGTACCCAGATTAGGTGTTTTGTCATAGTAGCACAGAAAAAGATAGTACCCACCTTTCTACCCAACCCTCTGTCCACCCAGTCCTCTGTCCACGCGTCTCTTCCTACATTCCTCCACCTACCTCCCCATCCATTCAGCCACCCTGTTCCTCTACTTTCCCGACAAGCCCTATTGCTCACCCTAGGTCCTGCTTCCAGGCCCTGTGGCCTGGTGGGTTGTAGAGTGAGCCCTTCCTGGTCCTCATCGCAGCTCAGGAAGTTTATATTTGTAATCCCATGGAAAAGCTATTGGAACTTTAGTCAGTTAATTCTAAGCTACTACTTCCAGTGCAACCCATGGCAAGAATAAAGACACTGAGGCATATTTGTAGTTATGGGGAGCCCAGGGGTCCTAAATCGAGCTAGAACGATGGCTAACTGGAACAAAGGCCTCAACCTAGGGCCAAACCTGGGTTTCATTAATTTGTGAAGGAAGGAGTGGCTTGAGGATGAGCGGCTGTGAGAATGGTGGGAAGGATGTGAGTGCCGTGAGCCGGGTAAGAGGCCTGAGATCACCTCTGCGATGTAGCCTCTTATGTTGATCAGAGCTCCATCCCAGCCAGTGGTATGCAGCACCGCTCACCATCTCACCTCATCCTGGCTCACACATATTTTATCTGGGCGCTATGGGGGCCAGGGAAACACTGTCCTGTCACCTTGCTTCAAAGACTACACATCAGCTCCTCAGCTGGACCGGTTTGCATTGCTTAAAGCCAATTGAAGGGATGAGGAAAAGGCCCAACCAGCTCTGTACACATCAATCCATGGAAATGGGTCCAGGTTCAGCTGAACTGGAGATAACTGCTCCTCCTTTAGGGAGAGTCACCCGGATGATCCCCCACAGATCGGACCCCAGCAGAGAAAGGTCTCATAGCCAGGTCCTCAGGGCTTCCATGGACAGCTGCTGTGCCCAAGGGCCACCCCAAAGGGCCATGACAGATTCAGTGGGGTCTCCACCATTCCAGGGGCTCGGAATTCACTCCTCAGCAGCCAGGCAAGAGCCACACCTTTCCTTGTACCGTGCATGACGAGGACAAGCTATACCTCCACTGCACAGGCTTGGAAGACACTAAAGCAGCCCCTGCAGTGTGAGCAGCGAGGGGAGGTCGGGAAAGGCTGAGGGCTGGTCAGTCAGGAGATGGGGCAGGCCATAGGCATCCAAGGAAGTGTGGCTCTGCCAAATAATAAATTCTGTGTTCAGACACATAGAAGTTACTCTGTAATTAAAAGCCATGGCTGCCAACCTACCTGGTGATGCGTGCCTAGTGGCCAGGTCCTGCATCTGGGCTAGGGAGGGAGAATGCAGGTTTGCCCTCCGCAGGTGCATGTACTCACCCATACTCATGGGGCTGCCCACGCATCTGGGAACAAGCAAGGCCTGTCTTCCTACCTGCCCCTCCTCTGGCATGGAGAAGGGGGTCAGCAGTAGCTGAGGGCTTCTGAAGGACATGGCCCTCCCTTTCTTCTCTCCCTCTCTCCACACAGATGCCCAAGCCCACCTTGCTCTGAACCTCAGGCCCTGAGCCATCCCAGGAACAGCAGCAGGAAGCTGGGGAGCTGCACCCAGTGGCCCTACCCACCAGGTGCTGCTGCAGCCACATGAAAGCAGCACAGAATTTGGAACCCCAGCGGCTGAAGTCTAGGGGCACCACTGCTCTGGAGGAGGGCATCCAGTCCACCAGCCCTTGCCTCCCCGAGGGATCCTTGGGAGGCAGGTAGTGGCAGCGCCCCCTGTGGGCACAGCCCACTTTGAACTCAGCCCCCGCACAGCCCACTTTGAACTCAGCTCCCTCAGTGCCTGCCCTGAGCCTGGGGAAAACACAGGAGGTGGGAACACTGCCTGGGCTGTCACCTCCAGCCCCCAGCAGGTGGCAAGTGGCCCGGGACATTTTCTTGACACAGAGGAACCCAGTCTCCGCAGCCAGAGAACCCCCCACACCCTGGTCATGATGGAAGGAGTTCTAGGCCCATGAGAGCTTTCCTGGGCCACTAGGGTTTGTTGAGGTTCCCTGCCCCTTTGGCAGGAAGGCAGCCCCAGCCCTGTGACTCAGTAGCCACCCCCATTCCTTGACCCTAACTCTCACAGGTACAGAGAGGTGCATCCTACACTATCACCTGGGAGGAACAACCATCCACAAGCTGGCCACCCTGGCAGGAGCTGCAGCTAGTAGGGAGGGTCTGCGTGAGTGCCATTGGCTCCCTGAGCTGAATGGGGCCCCAGTGGTCACACACTGGGTAGATGGGCTCCTCACCTGTCCAGACCAGCCCAACCACTCATGCCTTTTTCTCCTGGGAGCAGTCTGGGAATACTCGCCACCCTTCCACATGTCCATAGGGGAAACTGAGGCACACAGTGAGGACACTGTTCAAGGTTGCACAGCCCAGCAGAGGCCAAGAGGCAGGAAGCTCACGCTTTTCCCACCTCTTGCTTCAAGACAGCTGCAGGGACTCTAAGCTGGCCAGGGGTGTCAGGGGCCTGGGTCTCCATTTGCCACCCCTCTGGGCTGCTCCCTGGAAGGGTGAGGCAGCCAGGAGAGGTCTGCTCACCTCCTCCCAGCATCTGCCAGTCCCGGGGCTGCCCCGCCACCTGGTGGCTGTCACTGACCTACACTTTCACCCGACTGCAAGGCCCAGGGCTGTTGGGGGCCCCTAGGGCACCTCTAGGGCCTCGGCCAGACTAGAGCACCAGCATATCCCTTCCCTCCCAGCTCCAGCCCAGTCCACTACCCAGGCTCCTCCCAGGACCCTGCACCCCATGTTCCCTACAGTTCCTCCACCATGAGTCCTGACAGAGGCACTCAGACCTGGAGCCTCAGTTCTTCGGCAGAGAAGCGGGTGCTGGACCCCATGACCCGTGGCTCAGGGACCGCCTGCACCATTGTAGGTGCCCAGATTTCCTGACCTGCTGGTTGCCCTGCCTATAGCCTCCCTGCCTGCCCCTTGGAGCACAGCTCCTTTCTCCCGCTTCCAGCCAGAATGTGACTGTTCCCTTCCCGACCCCCTCTGCCCCACCTCCCCTCCTTGCCCTGTGCTCTACCCCAGCAAACCCACTCCATCCCCCACCCAGTCACCACCCCATTGTCTGATACTCTGGGCAGAAGCCTTTGGTCACAAGTGGCTTCACCTCTGGGTCTTATTTGTACAATCACCCTGGAAGGCAAGTCTTGCTCTTGGTCCCAGTTTGCAGATGCAAACCTTGAGGTGCCAGGGGATTCACACCCAGGCCCCAGCCACCACCCTGCTTGCTCCTTCCCACCCTGGGGACTGGCACCCCCGCACGCAGGGCTAGGAGTGACAGCAATTCCAGAGAGCTGGCACCCAGGGCAAAGGCCTCCCTCTGCATGAACCCCTCCCGGTTCCCCAGCCCCTCCTGGGAGTGCAGGCTGCTGTCAGTGAGCAGCCTGGACCCTCATTCTTGGGATTGGGCTCTGTGAACTGACACCCCAGGGACCCCTCCAACTGGGTGGGGCTCCCTCTGCTCGCCCCACCGCTGGCAGCCTATCTCTGGTACACAGGCCCTCTTCGCACCGTGGGTCCCAGGACCTGAGCGCAGCTCACCTCAAGCCATCCAAGAAGCCGCAGGGCAGGCTCCTGCCCCCGGGGGCACTGGACGCATTACTGAGCGGCCTGGCCGCAGCCTCCCCATTTCTGCCATTCTTTGCACCTCTCCCACATCAGGATGGCTTCCCTGGGAAGCAGACTGTGACTCCAGCTGCTGGAAAGGAAGCGGAGGCCCGAGGCCCCAACCCCAGTGTTAACCCCCAGCCTTCCCTCATGTTGCTTCTGGTGGCTCCATTATGACATCTGGGCCTGAAGCTGTGCCAACGGTGCTTCTTCCCATGGGAAGGTGTGTGCCGGTGTGTGCCACGTGCACGCGAGTCTGACTGCAGGACCACGTGTGGTGCGCAGACTTCTGTCCCTGAGCACACCGGTCAGCCCTCACCCAAGGCTCCTAGAGGGCAGGCCTGTGCCAGACAGCAAATGGCAGCCTAGATCACCCTCTAGGCCGTGGGCACCAGCTCTGTGACAGCAAAGCCCAGAAAGGGGACCAGCTTACCCCAGTGCAGACCCTCACCAGGAGGCTGGACCCCAGCCAGGGAGGAGGCCCCACACTTGCTCAATTCCTTCAGCAAACCCACTGCGAGCATCCCAGAGCCAGGTGCGGAGCCAATGCTGGGCAGTGCTGGTCTCCAAGGCCCAGGAGTGGGTGGGGAGGAGGCTCCACTTCCCCAGTGCGGTCACCCAGGCCACAGACAGTCCCACCCCTCTGGAGCAACAGGGAGGCCCCTGGGGTGGAGGCCACCTGCTAGGAGCCCCCTCCAGCTTCCCCAGGGACACTGTCCCTCAGCCCTGACACCCAGAGCACCCCATGCCCACCAGGGGGCACTGGGCTCCCAGTGTGTGGGGGAGGGGCACCAGCCCAGGAGTTGGAGAGGGGGCAGACAGAAGAGGGGCTGCCCCTGGGCTCCCAAACTCAGCCAAGTGGTCACTGTGAGCCCCACCCTGCTGAGGACCAAGTCTGAGGAGGACATGCCGCCCGCCTGGCATTCCAGAGTAAAAAGTCAGGGTCTGCAGCCCTCCTTGTACCTGGTGTGCCGCGTCCAGCGCGCTGCAGAGTCGCTGTACCTCTGTGGGCCTGTTTCTGCACCTCTGGAACAGGGGTAGGAAGGGACCCTTGCTGTGGCCAGGAAGAGCAGAGTGTGGGCCTGAGCTTCACCTGGTGCCTGGGGGTCTCCGGCCCCTGGGAGCTGGGTCCACACCCACCCAGCACAGGGGACCTCAAGGCTACTAGGGGACGGGTACACAGGGCCTTCAGACCTGCTCCTTCCGGTAGGGGTTGGCCCTCCCAGGCCAGTGCTGGGCTCTCGGGACAGGGCTGCCTTCCTTAGTGCTTGACCCAAGCTGTGTGTATGTGCTTGAGCGCGCACATGTGCGTGTTTTTGGCACAGGGATGCCTTCTTTGGGACAGAGTGTTTTTGTGTGCCAGGAACCCTGCTTCTTGCAGCCTCAACACCCCTCCTTCTGTGGCCCCTGCCAGCCCCAGAAGGGGGCAGTGGCTGCCTGTTCAGAATGCCCCAGGAATCTGAGATCCCAGTAGGATTGCAAGGCCTAAGCGGCAAACCTCAAGCCCCAGCCTCAGGGGCCTGGTAGTGTCACCCTGGGCCTCAGAAGGACAGAGGTAGCTTCCAGGCACCTGGGATGGGCCCTCCAATGAGGAGGTTCCCACGCTTAGGGTGCCAGTCTTGGCACCCCAGCCCTTCCCCACCCTTGCCCTGTGGGGACTGGGGCACCTGGAATGTGGCTGTGGGTTCTGTCCCCCCAGGCTACGGATTCCTGTCTCAGTGGGCGAGGTGGAGGCGGCTTTCTGCTTTTTGATCCTGGCAACTCCCTGGGAATGGGGCCTCACACAGGCCTTGCCAGCCAGCCTCAGGGGATGTGCTGGCCCGGGGGAGTTGGGGGCCCCAAGGGGATGGAGCCATGAGCTCCTGAGCCCCTGCCCCTGCTGCTGGGCAGTTCTGCCACTGTGGAGGCGCTGGGTTCAGGGATGGTCTCAGCAGGCACCCTGGGACCCTGACCTCATCACTGCCTACGAAGGACCCGCACAGGTTGACCCCCTCAGACTCCCTAGCTGGTTGAGGGGTGCCCACTCTCTTGGACCCCTTCACAGGTCGCATGCACAACCAGTCACCACTGAACACCCCGACTCTGACACCGAGGTTGCACAGGAAGTGGGCCACTCCTCGCCTGGGGCCGGGCAGGGACCCTCCGCGGAGTCTTGGGCGCCCAGGTGCGGCTGTGCTCTGCCACCTCGGACAGCTCCGTTGCCTCAGTTTCCTCATTTTCCAAGTGGAAATGGCTGTGATAAGCAACCCTATCGCAGGCCTCGGTGGCTACAGTGGCGTGAGACTGCCACGTGGTCTGGGATGGGGGAGAAGGCGTGGGTCTGGGCTCTTGTCTGGGCGCCTGGCCTGGTGGGCGTTCCGAGGGCCGCGTCCCCGGCAGGCCCTCTCTCCTGTCCCCGTTTTCAACCTCGACTGTGCCCGGCCCGAGCGTGCCGCGTCTTGGGACCTCCCGTCCCAGTAGGGCGTCTTCTCTGGGGACTGAGCAGAGGGAGGCCCGCTGGATCCCGGCGCTGGGGAGGCGGAGGACAGCCCTGGAGATGCGGGCGGAGCGGTTCCGAGAGGAGCCAGAGCCGCGGGGAGCCGGAAGCTCGTGGGGTCCCCGTGGCCCCGCTGAGCCCGCCGGCGCCGGCGCCGTTAGGGGGCCGCAACCCCGATCGCGGACTAGGCGCCCCGCCTCCTAGGGGTTCGGGCGGCACGCAGGAGGCGGGGGCTCTGCGCTCACAGAGCCCGAGCTCGGGGGAGGGAGCACCTGGCGGGGCGTTGCCGGAGGGTGGGCCGCGCCGAGCGGGGTGCGCCGCGCCGCCTTGCGCCCGAGAGGCAGGCCCCCTCCGAAGGGGGTCGCAGCCGGAAGCCCCTCGCAATCGTGGCTCGCGCAGCCCGGGCTTGCTCCTCACGTGTAGGGCGTCCCAGCCGTGTGGATCCGGCGGGGTTTCCCTGCGAGCTCCGAGGGGGGCCGGGCGAGGGCGTGCAGCAGGGAGCCGATGGGACCGGTGCGGAGCGCCTGGGGCGTTTTGGAGAGAAACCTGAGTCCCTCACCAACCCGCGACTCGTCCCCCAGCCCTGCAGTCGTGCAGCAAACACCCACGAGGTGCGCGCCCTGCTATAAGCCGAGGCAAACGAGAAGCCCGTCCTTCCTGCCCTTCTCGGGCCCCCGCAGTCCCACAAGCGCAGCCCAGCTCCCCCTGCGCGGACCCGTCTGAGCGCAGGTCCAGGTCACGGGCCGACTCTGCCTGGGGGGCGGACGGGGCGGGGCGGGGAGCGCGGCCGGGCGGGCGGGAGCGAAGGCAGGAAGTGTGAGCAGGGCGCGGCGTCTGCGCCGGGTCTTGAACAGGACAGCATTCCAGGCCGAGGACGGAAGGAGCAGGGGACGGGAGAAACGCCCGCGACGGCTCAGAAACGAGGGGGCTCTGGGGGAGGGGCGGGGGGAGCAAGGGGGGCCGTGGGGCTTCGCAGCGGGGGCGCAGGGTCGGGTTTAGGTTTTGGAGATCTCGGGAGCGACACCGTGACCGCGGGCCTTAGAGTCTGCCAAGTGATCGCCTTCAGGTTGGACCTAAATCTCGGGCGCTGCATTCCTGTGGCTTCAGGCTCCGGTTGGGTCTATTCTGCGGAGAGCCATTGTGCTGGCCCAAGAAGCAAACGCTCCACTGACCCTGCAGGGACGTCAGGGACACTGGTGTACCACATTGGGTTATACTGACTAATTTTTAGACTAATGCTTACCTTGTTACGGGAGTGTTTGGAAACGTGAGTGTGAACATTGGCCAGGGTACACGGGCCTTTTGTGCTTGTGCTACATTCACTGTGAGCTCCTGGAGGGTTACCCCTCGCACCACCCGAACAGAAAGGGGTGGGACACTTGTACCACTGAGCGCCAGCCCTCAGGACTCAGCCTGTGACTCCTGATCGTGCAGTGTTACACACCTCCTGATGTGTAACAGAGGGCGAAGGGTCACAGCTCCCAGGGCTTCACTGCTGGACAGCTGCCATCTTGTTTGGGGTCCCCATGCCCCACGTTTCTGTGCCCCTGAGCTGTGGGATGCCAGCCACCAGGCTTTCTGCAGTGAACTCGGCCTCTCTGGAAGCAATACGCTGCTCCTGAAGGCCATCTGCCCAGCTGCGGGCATGGCTGGTGTCTGAAGTCTGCTCAGAACTACCCTGCCTGACGTGGCCAGCCCTGCCGTCCTCTTGTAGCCCTTTCAGTTTCTATGTGACTCCTATCCCTGTGCTGAGTGAGAACCTGGTGATGTTTGCCCCCTTCCGGTGGATGCAGACAGGTGTTGGCCCCCACAGTCCACCCTCAGGCCAGGAGGAAAGCGCAGGTAGGAACATGGCTCTGGTCTCGCTGCTTGAGCCCAACCTCTCCTGAACGCCCAGGGTGAATGAGCCCCTTTCCCAGAGCAGCACGAGGTGCCCGAGGCAGCTGGCAGACCCAGGGCAGCTGGAGGTTGAAGTCCCTGGCTTCCTTGCCGGCACTGGGCCTGGGACACCAGGCCAAGCCAGTGTGGGCATGGACACCACCCACCCTCCAGACGACCCTCACTCTGCCTCTGCTTGGTGCTGCTCTCTGCACACCCTTCTCTTCCTGCACCCTCCTTGCCCTGCTGGACCTCTTCACGGGGCCCAGGCTCTCACACCTCCATCCCCAGCCCTAAGCACCAGTTAGGGCTCTCCAAGGCCTTGAGACCCTGCCTGGCTGCACTCCAACCCCATCTTTCCAGGGCCCTTCCACCAGAGCCTCTTTCCCCTGAGCTCAGGATGGGGTCCCCTTCTCCCCTCTGTCCTGTCAGCCACCCAAACAACTGTCCAGTCTGAGCGCCCGCCCATCCTCACCTGTCCCCCTGCCTCCCTCCACACTCTAGGTCCCACTTCAACTTTCCCCACCTGCCTGAGGGAAGCTTCCCACATGTCCCACGCCCCTCTCCTTGCTTCAGAGCCCACCACCGCCCCCAGCTGCCACAGATCAAACTGAAACTCTGCTGTGGCCCAGCCTCCCTGGGCTCATCTCCACCCAGCCCACCCTTGCACCTGCTTCTCTGGGTCTTCCTGTGCTGGAATACAAGGTTTCTGCCTCCACATGCCCTGTCCCTCAGCTGGTTGCCCCTCTGCCAAGTGCCCTGCGTGCTTCCAGCGTGAGCCTCTCTGTACATTCTCTCTGCCCTGAGCCTAACTGGCCCCGGGCTCCCAATGTCTCCAAGCTCCAGAGTGCAGGCCAGGCCCTGTGTCCCTGACTATGACAGGGACAGCTCTCACCAAAGGCCTGCAGAGCAGGGCCACTGCTGGCCAGGGCCTGTGCTGGACAGCACCCACACAAGTTGAGTGACTGGCATGGTGTCCCACGGGGCTGGGTAGCTAAGGAGCAGGGGGAGCTCTGGGCCTGCCCCCTCCAACCCCCCTAAAGCTCAGCCACAGCTCCTATTCTGGCTCAGGTAGGGACTGAGTCTTCATTCCCAGCCCTTCATCCATCACAGACACATGCACACTTGTATACATACATGCCCATGAAGCTGCTCTGCTGAGCTCGGTGGCAGCCTGAGGGTGGGCTGGGAGAGCCCAAGCAGGAGTCTTCTCTTTTCTTTTTTGTTTTGAGGCAGGGTCTCACTATGCAGAACTCACAACAATCCTCTTGCCTCAGCCTCCCAAGTGCTGGGATTACAGGCATGTGCCACCACACCCGGCCCAAGCAGGAGTCTTGGTCTCCACATGATGCCCATGGAGGACTGAGCACAGCTGATGACCGGTGACGGACCCTGGGGATGGTGGGGTCAGAGTGGCCTGCCCTCTGGACCCCAAGTCTGGGAGGGAGCTGGGTCCCAGAGCTTTGTGATGTGGGGAGGGAGGCCCTTGGCCAGCCAGGGTGCCGAGGCCCACTGGGGTCAGATGTTGAAAGGCACAGGGGCCGGGGCCCTCATGCTCCAAAAGGCTGCGGCCAACACCGATTCCAGGCCTGCGAAGCCGCAGGAATGTGGGCAGCAGTAGGCAGCACGCAGGGCCAAGCGCCCTCGCACCCTGGCCCCCATCCACGAGCAGGAAGACGCGGGCACCTCCTGCCTCTGTCAGGGCCTGCAGGGAGGTGCTTGTTTTGTTTCTTCCTATGAAAGCCTTGTGGATTCCAAGCAGAATGCCTGAATATTTTATGTTTTGTTCTTTTTGAAAACAACACCTCTTCTTATTATGGACATAAAATACATATGACTGCACATTAAATATATAAGCATGTGTTATATGTAATGCATCGTGTGTATGCCTTAAAGAAATGCTGTTAACTTGTTTACCGGGCAACCTTGCTGGTCTCTGAGTAGTGTTAAAGTAGTTCATCTGTGGATTAATTTGTGACTCCAGTGTAGGTTGTCATGATGGCCAGAAGCGATACTAAGCACTGTCCCCTGACTGCCTGGCTTCTCCCGCTCTGTGGAGTTGGCCAGGACCGGCCCTGGGCCTGGCCTGCAGGAGCTGGACCTGGCCGCGCTTGCCTCTTCTCCCTTCTCCAGGGTCAGGGGTTGCTTGCACAGCCCTGGCAACTGATCAAGTCAGGAAAATGCCCTGGGTTCTTATTCTCTGTTTTTTCGTTACATGGACATGAGTTAAATGTCATCAAATACTTCATTCTACACCCATATGACGACTGTGTTACTTTTCTTCTCCAGCCTGGTAAATCGCTGTTAAAATTTCTGATTTGAATCCCCTCCCTTTTAACTGGGATGAACTTATGTGACCTTTTACCATCGTGTTGGGTTTTAGTTAGCTAACACATCAAGAGCTTTTAAAATTCATGTTCAAGGGGCCAGTGATATAGCTCAGTGACACAGTGCCTGCCTGGCAGGCACAAGGTCCTGAGTTCAATTCCCGACACACACACACACACACACACAAGCACGCACAAAAGTCATGTTCAACAAAACTGTCTCAGCTGGACCTGGTGGCACACACCTGTAATCCAAGCACTCTCAGAGGTTAAGGCAGGAAAATCACAAATTCAAGCACTACCTGGGGTACTTAGTGACTTAGGGAAACCCTGTCTTAAATATAAAATGGGGGCCAGGGATATAGCTCAGCAGCAAAGTGCTGTCTGGTAAGCACGAGGTCGTGAGTTTGATTCCTGGTACAAAATAAATAAATAAATCCAATCCAATACAATAAAAATAAAGTGGGATGGGGACATAGCTCAATGCAAAGGCCCTGAGTTCAGTCATTTAGTCCCTAGTGCTGCAGCAAAACCTTTTTCTTTTCTAACAAAATCTCACTAAATTGCTTAGGCAAGGCTCAAATGGATATTGTTCCTGCCTCAGCCTCCCAAGTAGCTGGGATTATAGGTGTGCATTACTACACCTGACTATACTGGTGTATACTTTTAAAAAATGTTTCCTATGGTTAATTCTCCGATGGCCATAGTTGTTTCTTTCCTGTGTCCCCCTATCCCAACTTCAAGACACGATCTCACTGAGCAGGTCAGGCTGGACTTGAACTCACTAGCCCAGGGTGGACTCAAATTTGAGGTGGTCTTCCTGCCTCAGTCTCTAGACTGCTGGGGTTATAGGTGTGAGCCACCACACCCAGCGTTTCTCTTTTGCTTGTCAGACTTGAAATAAATTTTTTATACCTCCAGTTTTGATTTTGCTCAGCATTGGTTTTGTTTGTTTGTTTGTTTGTTTGTTTTTTGTCTCTTTTTTTTTGTCTTTTTGAGACAGAGTCTCATTATGCAGTTCAGGCCGGCTTTGAGCTCGCTTATGTAGACCAGGCTGGCTTCAAACTTACAGCCACCCTCCTGCCCCAGCCTCCCGAGTGCTGGGATTACAGGCGTGCGCCGCCATGCCTGGCCCTTCCTTCTTTATTTTGCTCTATTAATTCCATGTTTTGAAGCTCCCTGTTGATTTGTTTTCAATTTTTTCTTATTTTCAGATAAATATACTCGAACTATGTAACTGACACCAACATCCCACACGTTAACTGAACATGTCCCACACATTTTAACTGGCAGAAGTTTCATACTGGTTAAATTCTATGCATTTTGTAATTTACCCTATAGATTCTTCTTTAACTCAAAGGTTTAGAACTTTCTTAAAGAAAGTTTCCAAATGTGGCTTCTTTTTTTTGAATGTGGCATTTCTTAAAACCCTACTTTTTCCCCCTGGTCTCTTTCCTGAAGGTTTTATTTACTTTTATCTACTTACTTATTTACAGGTATTCACTTCATAGTACAGAATAAAATGCCCCCTTCCTCTGCAGATAGCTGTCCCCTCCAGGACACAGGTGCCCATCCCCAAGTGTCCATCTGCCCTCACTAAGGGGGCCTGGCTCTAGCATCCCGCCCCCCTTTTTGCCTGCCTGTCTACACGCAAAGCCCAGGACACTAAGCCCTCTTCCCTAGCTGCCTGGCAGGGTCTGGCCAGGATGCAGGGCCACCTGCCCTACAGACTATGGGCATCGCTCCTCCCCCTGTTCTTGCCACTCACCACATTGCCATGGCTTTGGGGAGGAAAGCAGGGAGCCCCAAAGGGCGGTGCGGAAGAGGGTAGGACAGGTGTCTGCTTCCTCGGGCCTAGGGGAGGGACACAGAACCCTGTGCTGATGTCACACTAGGCTAGGTTTCCTTCTGCTCTGAGCCCAGACATTTCTAACCCACAAAAGCACATGCAGTGTCTTGGAGGGTCTGCACTGTCCCCTTGGCACCTTGGTTCCACTGAGCCATGGCCATGACCTCCCTGTATCTCAGCCCTGAGTACTGCCTCATTTGTGTTGATGGTGGTGTCACCAGCCCTGCTGCCCTCCAAGCTGCTTCCTATCTTTTGGCTTTGTAGACTGATGGGTCCTCAGCAATGTCACCCTCTCCGTCTCCTCTGGAGCTGGCCACGTCTCCCACTCCCTCAGCTCTCCAGGCCTGGGTGGCCTTGTGGAGATGCTTGGGCCTTGCACTTCTCTGGTTAGGTTTGCTCCTGGGATTCCATAAGCCTCTCACTGTGAAGGTAAATGGAGGCTTTTTCTCATCACCATTCCTCATACTATATTGATTTTGTGTGTGGATGTCTGTGGTCATGTTACTTAGGCCCAGCTATGGAACTGAAATCGTGTTCGTGATAGAATTTAAATTGATCCTTACAGACTTCCCAGGGATTTAATCACATCATCTGCAAAGCACAATATTGCATTTTGGAGCCTTATTTCTTTTCTTTTCCCAGTTGCATAAATCTTAAATGGTAGTGAGGACAGAAGAGGCCACCTCGAGGTTTTATCTAATGTGGCCTGGAGTCAGCACCACTGGCTGTGGGGGCTTTGGGTAGATGCAGAGGTCAGGTTGGGCAGGTCTGGTGAGAACCTGCTTCTGTTCTGGGCACTGCAGAGGGGCTGGACCCCGCCAACCCCTACCCAAGGCCACCATGCAGCCAGGCAGACATGCAAGGTGATTGCCTATGGGAGCCAGAGCAGCCCTGGCCCTTGAGAGGCACGTGGGGTTTTTCCCTGTGCCCCGGGTTGCTACTTCCATTTCCCTCCGGAAGGCACAGGAAGCCACGCAGAGCCTGAGGTCCTAGTGCTGACTACGTGACCAGAGTGTGCTGGGACCAACAGCAAGAGGCATGGCATACAGGACCAGCGTGGGCCCCAGACACTGGCTGAGCCCCTCTGAATCTTGGCCAGATCACAAGGCAGTCCCGATGGCTGGAGCAGGGTGACTTTGCCAGGGATGAGAGTCCAACTGCAGACCAAGGGTACAAGCCTGGGTCCAAAAGTAGAGCTCAGACCCTGCCTCAGAAGCAAAGACCCAAGCTCGGGAGGTATCAGCAAGATGGTAGAGCTGGCAGCCAGGTCCTGGTCCCCAGGAATCTCAGCCCAGTGAAACCCACAGATTGTATGAGGAAAGAGGATGGGGAGGCTGATGCCACCCCACTGAGCAACAGGAATGCCCCAGGTGCCTCCTGGCCTCATCCCTGCCTGCCCAGAGTCAAGACCAGAGGGAGTCCCAGCTCCCAGTCTCCTGGGCAGGAAGGAGGGGCTATCCCTCCACCCAGCCTTCCCAGGGGCCTCCCAGAGGACTGACTTCTGCCTGGAAAGCCTGAGTGTGGACACTGCCTGGATCAGTCCAGCGCCTGGGCAGTGAGGACAGAGGTGGGCAGCTCAGACTTCAGCTCCGTGAGACAGGGAAGGCCTGGACCCCATGCCCAACAGTCCAGCCTGGGGGCTGCCTGGGACCTGCCCTGTTTTGCTACAGGGTGGCAAGACCTAGTGTGCCTTAGAGATCTGGGCTGCTGAGACCAAAGAGCAAGAGCTGGACCAATAGGGATGAGGAGGCCCCTGGGTCCCCTCAGCAGTCTCCCCTGTGAGAACTGGGAGAAAAGCCTGCTGTGTCTGGCACCCAGGCACTAGTGCTGAGACAAAGAAAAATGAATAAACAGGGAAATACGTTCCAAAAAAGGAGCAAGGGAAATGTCCAGAAACAGGCTCTTGGTACAGAGTCATTATCAAGTTGCCCATCAAGATCAGAACAATGCACGAACAAAGAATTTGTACAAGGAGGTAGAATATACCCTGAAATACCACACAGAACTCGAGGGCTGGGGGACATAGTAACCGAGCTGAACCTCATAGCAGACCAGAGGAGCAGGAGAGGTCAGCAGGTCAGACGGGTCTCGGGAATGGGTCAGCCACAGGGGCGAAACAGAAAAGTGGAAAGAGGACAAGGGCACTGTCACGCAGACCCACGTCACTCAGGGAGTCCCTGCAGACACAGGAAGGGCCTAGAACACACATTCAGAGGTGCCTGTTAAAAGCTTCCCAAACCGGAGGAGGAAATGGATGTCCAGATCGGAACCCAAAGGATCCGGGATAAGATAAAGCCCAGAAACCCACACCAAGACACCATAATTTGCTTGTCAAAAGTCAAGACTGAGAGAATTTGGGGGCTGGAGTGCAGTTCAGAGACAGCTCTGGCTTAGCACGTACAGTGGTCCTGGGTTCACCCCCAGCATCAGCACCGCAGGAAAGGAGAGACAGAGAGACGAGAGCGAGAGAGAGAGAGACAGAGACAGAAGATTCTAAACATAGTAAAGGAAAGTGACACTATGTGTGAGTGAACCATTGTAAAATTGTGAGTTCATTTTTTGGCAGAAACCTTGCAGGCCAAAAAGAAGTGGGATGACATGTTGAAAAAAATATCTCAACCAAGAATATTGTACTTAGTAAAACTGTCCTTCAGAAATGAAGACAAGATAAGATTTTCCCAAACAGTTGGTGGAGTTGCCATCAGGAGACCCACCTGGCCAGAAGTACCCTCAGAGGTTCTTCAGGTTGGGTTCAAGAACAACACACACACACACACACACACACACACACACACGAAGACACTAAACGTGAGCCCCTCAGACGGCACAAAACCCACTGGGGTGGGGAGTGAACCACGAACACCAGAGGTGGCAGCCCTGTGCAGGGAGGCAAGGCTGGTATAAAGGTCAGCATATATTAGAAGCAACGCAAGTATTTTAGTGACAGCACAGTGCAAATGGCTGTAAGTGTTGACATCAATGACATGAGGTGGGGGGAGAGCTGTAAATTGTTTGTGAGGGAACTTAAATTGTGAGCAGCTTAAAACAGGCTGTTCTAATTATAAGGTATTTTCGTAAGCCCCACAGTATCCCCAAATACAATACCTATAGAAAGCTTCACAAAAGAAAAAGAAAGAAATCAAAGGGTAACAGGGCGAGAATACAATGAAACACAAGGGAAGACACGGAAGAACAAAGCCCCGGAGCTGCAGGGCCAGCAGGAAGGAAGGCCAGGCCCAGGCGGGAAGTCGCCACGCGGGCCACACAGCCGGGCGCCAACTCACCAAATCGCGGCTGCCCTGGAGCCGGAGCAGAGCTCTGCTACCCGCTACCCACCCGGCCCGCAGACTCAAGTGCGCAGGATGGATAAGTTCCGGAGGTCTTCTATGCAACATTGTGCCCACGTTAAAAATGCTGAAGTGCGGACCTCAAAATCTGTGAGGAAGGCAGAAGTCATGGCAAGTGTTCTTCCCACATTAATGCAAAATTTACAAACAGAAAACTGGGGGCAGCAACTGGGAGGTCCACGGAGCACAATGGAAGACCCGGAGAAGAGGAGGATCAGGACTCGCCTTGGCTTCCTTCTAGTGCACGCTGCGCTTGCGTGTCCATTGAAAAATCTTTACCAGCAACAAATGGCACTGCAGGTGCAATTTTGCAATGTATAATTTCTCTCACCTTACAGTTCAGGATAAACCTTATTTTGACATCAAAAACCAAACACGGAAAAATGCAAAGCCTGACTTGATCAAAATGATCTACTGATATTTTAACTGCCATCTTCACAAGAAGAAGACAGCAAAGTGTGGTGGCACACACCTGAAATCCCAGTTACTGTGGAGGCTGAGACAGGAGGAGCACAAGTCTGAGGCCAGCCTGGGCATCTTGTTTCAAAGGAAAAAAAGGGGGAAAAGAAAGACAAACTCTGGGTACGCCAGGCTACAAGTGGGGCGCTGCAGAAGTATCAGTGAGCAGAGATGGAGCAGTGCCAGCCATTGTGGTGCTGTGTGAAGATTATGGTGTGCATGCTCAAACCCAGATGGTGTAGTCTGCTCGGGGCCTGGGCCTGGGGCACACCCTGGACTTTCAGGCTACAGCCCTGGGTAGTGTCACTGTGTAGAAGGCTGTCGGCAGCGGGAACAAACGCTGCATGTTGTGCGTGTAGACACATGCACGCACAGAAAAGGTGTGTAAGCCTGTGGCGTGAACTGCACGACATAGGGCCTTGCAGGGCATGGGAGAGTGGGGCCTGCAGGAGCAGACGCAGCTTGGGCAACTGAGGATAAGCATACGCGCGCGGGCCGGACACACTGTGCAGTTACAGTCTGCTGAGTTCACAAGCAAACATTTCATAGCCACAAAAAAATCAACCTTGGCCTGTGGTAATTTTTAAATGTAGAGTTTTTAATCATTTTGACTCCTTTGTAGTAAAACATCTTAAAACACAAACATATTATACATCTGCATTAAAATATTTTCTTCATGTCCTTGTTCTAGAATCCTTTTCCTATTTTTAAAAACTCATTCAGCTATTCTACTTAAATTCAGATGAAAGCACACACAGAAAGCAAGACTCATGCAGGATTTGGATCATTAGTATAACTGTCCTCCACCCCAGATCTGTCCCACCGCAGAGGCCCGGGGGCAGCGTTGAGCCAGTGCTTTCCTCTGGAGTCCCCTAGAGGCCACCCATGGCTCTTGAGGGGCCACACGGGTTGGGATGGAGTGTTTTTGTTAATCTCCATGTGTCTGCTTGTAAGCAGACAAAGCACATAAGCTTCTCTCTCTGTTAGTGAAAACCTTTCAGTACTGAACTCTGTGGTTTCAACTTGTAAGGAATCCTATAGAGTACCTAGCCCCTCTGTGTCAGTTAGGGTTCACTAGAGGAACAGATTTAATAGACCTCTCTCTCTCTCTCTAGATAGATAGATATAGATAGCTATGTCCATTATGTATGTATCTATCTATAAAGAATTCATAAGGAAGGCTTACAGTGGCCACGTTCGAGCCAGATGTGGACAACTGCAAAAGGGCTGTGTGCATGCTGGAGATCTGGAGGATCCAGGGAAAGTCAAATCCCTGGAACTCAGTGCAGAGCCCCACATGAGTCCTTATCCAGAAGGCAAAGGGTCCGTGCTGGAAACCTGGAGACAGACATCCAAAGTTGACAGGGAAGACAGCTCCCCCAAAGAAGTGAGACCTCCTTCTTTCTGTTTTTATCCCATCCAGGCTTCAAGCCTATTGGTTGGAGCCACCCACAGCCATAGTAGGGCTTTCATCTTGGGTAAATGCCTCAGCCAGGCCCACCCAGACCTGTACAGATCCAACCCGATGGGCATTTCTTACTCAGGTTGACAGCACAGTTAGTCAACGCACCCTCCATCTCCTTTACTGAATTTTCTTGGGGATTGTTTTTCTTCTGCCAACTCTTTTCCCTTGCATCTTTTATAGCAGTGAACTTACTAATTTTTTTTTTTTTACCTACTTCATAATGTTGTGGGATCAGCCTCAAATACGGGGTTCTTTGTTAACCAAAATTTTGAGCACTGCTGTGCTCTGTGAGTAATAGTACTAGAATTTAACAGGTAGTGTTTTTCTTACATTATTTAACAGAAAGTCTCTACCCATTTTGAAGTGTGTTGGATCCACGAGTTATTTGAAATGCATTTTTTTCTTTTCTTTTTTTTTTTTTCTTTTTGTTTTTTGAAGCAGGTCTCACTACGTAGCCAGGCTGACCTCAGACTCACAGCAATCCTTCTGCCTCAGCCTCCTGAATGCTGACATTACTGGTATGCACCACTACACTCAGCTGAAATGCATATTTAATAAGTAGGTACATTTAATTTTTTATACTTATAGAAATGTTCTGTGATTGGCTCATTGGAATAAATGAGTCTCCTTCATTGTTGGGGTTTTTACTAGGGTTCTTGTTTTGAAAAAGTTTTTTTTTTTTTTTTTTTGTCTTTTGAGACAGGATTTCGCTGTGTAGCTCAGGCTGGCCTGGAACTCAAGGAAATTTTCCTGTCTCAGCTTCCCAAGTGCTGGGATTACAGGCATGGGCCACCATGCCCAGATTTTACTGTGGTTCTTGTGAGACAATTTTGGGATTGTCTTTACTCATGTAAAGTGTAGCCTCCCACATGAACAAGCTTTTGGAAGGCATAAACATGTTTATTTCACTTTTTTGCTAATAAAAAGTCGGTGTCAATTTTTAAGTAAAAAAAAAAAACTGGAGAATAGAAAGAATATTGAAAAAATGCACCAGAGGCTAATGACTTTGGGGGCAATACCAAGCTGTCCGACATATATGTAAAATCAGATTGCAAGAATGAGAGTGGAGACTGAATAGGGTAGGTTGGTTTTGGGTGCTTTGTTTTGTTTTGTTTTTTGTAGTACTAGGGATTGAACTCATGGACTCACACATGCTGAAATGTATTTTTGATAAAATAATAGCTAAGCATTCTCCAAATCTGAGGAAAAACAAACTACATTTTCAATCCACTTAATGTCCCCAAACAGAGAGAATCACACCCGGGCACATCAGAGTGAAATGTTGCAGACCAAAAACGAGGAACATAGAATTGCTATATCTGTTCTTGTGCAGTTGTGGAAGAGATCTGCAATGAAATGCCAATTTTGGTATCTCATTGTGATTTAAATTGAATCCATAAAAAAGTTGGCTTGAGTAAAAATGCCAGACACACAAGCACATATACTTTATGCTCTGTTCAAATGAAGAACTCATAGACTTACGGACTAATCTAGGGTGAGAAGTTTCAGAACAGTGGTTGCCCATGACAGTAGGACTAATCTGCAGGGAAGAGCACCTTTCTGGGTGATGTCCCTTATTTCAGTGGAGTTGCTGGTTACAGGGTGTTTACGCTGGCCAAAGTTCACTGAATTGGGCACACAAATGCGTACGTCCATGCACTGTCCTTCCCTAGAATGCATCCCAGAGCTGAAACAGACCAGGAGCTCTTGGAAAAATGGCCGCGACCAGACCATGTACCAAGAGCCAAATGTCTCCTCAGGTAGCGCATAGGATATACTTGAAGACAGAGGGGAGCCTGTCAACAGGATACAGGAACCAACCTCACGAGGCCAATGGCTACATATGGGGTGAGTTGAGCTGCAAAATAAACAATGACAATGACCACTAGAAAACATTGTATAAATAAGAACATGCATCCATGCTTGTATTTATTAATTCAGTACATGTTCATTGAGGAATAGGATGTGTACATGGTCTCATAATATCTCCTTACAAAATCCTCAGCAACTACAACTGGAGAAAAGAGCAAGTTCACATCCCCCAAAATGATAGGGGTGGGCTCTTCCGTCGTGGGATGTGTCACAGTTTTGTATCTCTGGTGGTGCTCTGAAAATCCAGCAATGCATCTGAGATATGTTGACAGAGACATACATCCTGCTCTAACAACAAGAAACATCAGAACATCCCACAATGAGATGTATTCTACAGAGTAACTGGGCTGTGACTTTCAAAAGTGCTAAGGACGCAAAAGCCAAAGAAATCCTGAAGAACTTGTCAGGGCTGAAGGAGATATGTATGAGGTAACTTTCCCATTGCTGAGAAACAATACCAATGCCCATAATTTAAAGAACGGGAGGTTTAATTTGACTCATGGCTCAGGCTATTCAGTCTATGGTAAACTAGGCTGCAAGGAAGAAGCATCAGGTTGCATGGAGAGGTGCACACCTATAATCCCAGCACTCCCTAGGGTGAGGGAGGAGGATTATCACAAGTTCAAGGCCAGCCCCTGCTATGTAGTGCATGTAAGGCCAGCCTGAATCACATAGTGAGACCCTGTCTCAAACAAACAAAGTAGAAGCATCATGGTGGGGTGGGGTGGTGCAACAGAGCAGGGGGGAGCAGTGTCGGAGGGGAAGGAGCCCTGGGCCACATGTAGTTCCCAGTCACACCTCCACGACCCCTGGACACTCCCCAAAGCACGTGTCACTAGTCTGCTATGTGTCTCTTAACCAAATCAAGGGGACATATCGTGATTAATGGGTCCAAGACTCAAGGGACAGAAAAGTTGAATTTCATGTGTGGTCCAGGCCCAACTCTCTCACTAGAGGACAACATTCAGAAAATTGACAGAACATGGATGGGGTTGAGGACTTGAGGGCCGGCACCTACCAGGGCCCAGTTCTTGTTGTGACAGTTGTGTTCTGACTGTGCAGGAGGAGCCTCTTGTGTGGGAACTATTCCTGGCAGCATTCAGGGCAACGGGGCATTCAGCCAGCAACCTATCTTCCAATGGCTCAGGATAGAATTCAGTGTTTCCTGTCAGTCTTCCTATTCCTCACAGAACATGCTTGTTTAAAAACTTTTCAAGTTCTGTCATTTGAATGTATATAAATTTTACCTCAGCGAAACAATGTATCTGTAAAATTTTTACCAAATGTTCCTTTAAGCAACCAAAGAGAGGGTAATATGACTTCTATCTTCTGATTTATAATATGATGAATTTTTAATGCCTCAAACTACTTTTTATTTGCAACTACATGATTTCACACAATTTTTCTAAACAACATAAAATAGATTTTCTTGTATTTTAAATAACTTACACACTCTCCATAAAGTAAATGCTCAATGGTGCTAGAACAGATCATCCATTCCTACAGTGCTTTTGTATCCAACAGAGTTGATGCACAATATATAAATACTCAAGTCCAATATTAAAAACTCAGGCACTTGACTGATAAAGTTTCTTAAACTATATCAATACATCTAAAGTGTGTGTGTGTGTGTGTGTGTGTGTATATATATATATATATATATATATATATATACACATTTTTTAAGAATGATTATTCTCGTAACTTCTCTATAAAAGTAAGTTTGATGGTTTGGTTCATCTAACTTCACTACTATGAATATAAAGTTTTAATGTGTAGTAAGGTATATTGTACCCTTTTTTTCCAGTAGGACACCAAGAGAATTAAAAGGAGCTACTGAGGTGCTAACATGTGAGGGTTCACCGAGTGATTCCAGTCACAGTGCACTCCAAGAGGAGGTACCATGTTGCTGGAATTGAGCAATATGGTTTATTCTTCCTTCCCTGATTGGGATAGCCAAACGGAACTGGAGGAGGGTAGTGACTCTGAGGACCATTTCCTTGGTACATTCTTGGCTTTTTCCTGGGCATAGGATGCCACATTGGAAGAGGTGGGAATATCAGTTCTGAAACCTGGTACACAGGGCTTGGGGTTGCAGTCAGCGAACAGGGTTTTATTTCTCCTTCCTTCCTTGTGTCTTCATCTGAAGAAGAGGATCCTGAATGATAATCAGAGGTGACCTTAGCGAGGGCTCTGGTGTCTTTTGTGGAGGTAACATCCTTGTTCTTATGTTCATTTTCAAAGCTGGCAACAATGAATGCATTGCTTTTCTCTTCATACTGACAACACAGCTCACGTGGGTCCCCAAGAGAGTGGGTCCCCCGAGAGAGTGGGTCCCCGAGAGAGTGGGTCCCCCAAGAGCGAGCTTCTTGGGCAAGCCCAGGTCACCTCACAAGATGCAGCTGTTCTCACAGGCTCCTAGACACCAGGATCAACTCTCTGGAACTTACTAACATGAATGCATCTGTAGGCCTGTCCTTTTGATGGTTTTTCTGGATACCAGTGGTTTTTGTATTTTTCTTGCAGTATTAGAGTCAATTTTTCAGCAAACCTCTCAACTGCCTCTTTTTCCAATTTATCGTGTTTGCAAACTAGTCTTATAAAAAAGAAGACAACAGCGGCAATTTCGTTCTTCATTTTTTCCTTAACCCTGATTAATTTAAGTGAGTTAATGCTAGCTTTTCATGGATGAATTCTTTTTTTTTAATTTAAAAAAAATAAAAGTACAAAAATATATTGACAAACAGACACCAATTAGCATAAAAAATAGTACAATCACAACTAATCTATAGACAAGGTGATATGATCTCAACAGTGGTTATTGCTTTATCCATTGATATCTTCGAAGTGTAAATATATAAACCCATATACAGACATGCAAATTTAGTCAGACAATTAATCCTATCAACAACAGAAAAAACACAAAAACCAAAAATCCAAAGACAAAAAACAAAACAGGCAAACATCAACAACAGCAACAACAACAACAACAACAACAAAACACCAATAGTTGTTGCTTTACATATTGATATCTTCGAAGTGTGTGTTCAGGATAACACATACAGACATACAAGACTGGTCAAATAACCCGTCATCGATTATTGCTTAGCATTAAGTGATATAATACAATAGTAGAACCATGTTAGCCCTCCTGCATATATGCATATTCATATATACCTACATGCATTTTTGTCTTTTTCTTTTCTACTTTCCTTCATCATGGATGAATTCTTGTTGTCTTGTTCTCTTCTTATTACTTTGTGTAGATACTTGATGATGTCACCACAGTCAGTTTTCTGTGAGTTGAACAAGAACACCATGTTTCTTGTTTAACATTTTTAGGGTATTACAGTCTGTGGAGGTTTCAGTCCATACTCAGCTGGCTCCAAGGCAGAGTGGCACACGGCAGAGGGCAGCTGTTCATGGCGATGGAAGACAGCAAAAGCACCCAGAGCAAAAGGGAGGAGCAGCAACATGATGAATTATATTAAAATATCATCTACTGATGAACCATCTTAGGTTCCAAAAGTAAACCCCACTTGTTCCGAGTGGTTTTTAATTTAGTAAATGTTCTATTTACTAATATTTTATTTAATATTTCTGTATTGATGTTAATCAATATGTATGCAATATTACTTTATTGTGCTATATTTTGGGAGTTTTCTTAACCCTACTGTCCAATAAATATTTTTAAATAGGACAATTTCCATATTTCCCCATATTCCTGGACACTTTCTGCAGTGTTAGAGTTAACCATTTCCTTAAAGTGCATGATATTCTTGAGGAACTGTCCAGGTCTGACAGTTTTTGTGGGGATTGTTCTTGGAAAGTGGTTTGCCTTACTCCTCAGGGATCTGTTGTAACATAATTATGATTATTAATTATAACATGTTTCCAGAAAACTATCTGTTTGAACCAGGCTTTGTTTATTTGCTTGATATTCAAAGTGTTCTCTTAAAATTAATTGTTTTCTATATCTATGATTATTTTCTTCTTTTGTGTATATGTATATTTGGTGCCAGGAATCAAACTCAGGCCCTTGAGCTTGCCAGTCAGGCTCTATACCGCTGAGCTATACCCCCAGCCCATACTGTTATTTTTTGAGACAGGGTCTCACTATGTAGCCCAGGCTGGCCTCCAACTCATGGCGATCTCCCTACCTCAACCTCCTGAGCACTGGGATGGCAGGCATTTCTTTTGTGTATTTTAACTTTCTCCTTTTCTTGCTTAGTTTTTCTAATTATCTCTATTGCATTTTTATTTTGCTCCCAAGGAACGAGCCCTTAGATTTTCTTATTAGTTCCAGCCATCTTTTGGTTTTAGGTCTTTTCAGGGCTTCTGTTCTTACTCTCTGACCTTTAAAAAGGACCCTGCCCACTCTGCCCCTTCACAGCCAGAGACCCCATTTCAGTAGTAGCCTCTCCCTCTGCATCCATCCATTTTCTGTTACTAAAAAAAAAATCCTCAAGACCAGGATTTTTATAAGAAAAGCTTCCTTTGCTCTCCGTTTTGGAGGCTGGAAGTTCAAGATGGGGGCACCATTGATTTGGCCTTGGGGAGGCGCCCTTGGGTCTCATCATGCAGCGAGCGTGGTGGTAGCAGTGTGTGCCAGCGAAAAGCCCAGAGTGAACACCAGAGCTGGGGACCCAGAGGGCCCAGGAGAACCATGCCAGGCCCTTCTCAGGGCACATGACACCCTCAGCCTAAAGATGAGAGGCCTTGGGGGCAACCACCTCCACACTGCAGTGCCCGCGCTCAGTGCTGTCTAGAGAGGACGCATGTGGTGGCTTGTGGAGAACTGGTTTCCTTTCTGATGGTCTCTCGGGGCTGTGCTGGAAGGTGTCAGCAGGGTCTTCTTGGGGACAAGCCAGAATGAGTGCTCCCTCCTTTGGCTTCCCTCCCTCGCTCTGGGCCAGGCCAGCCACACAACTCAGTTCCAGCCAGTAGGCAACTGTCATATTCAGGGTTCCACCAACCTAGAAGAAAGCAAGCAACACTTCCAGCCCTTCAAGCTAAAAATACTGACCTCTTCATGTCTTGTGTGTGCACACATATAGCTTGCTGGGCTGTGTGCGTGGCCCTGCCCACCCTGGCCGCCAGCCTCCCAGCACTGTAAGGACAAAGCTTGCAAAGCGTTTGATGTGTAAGCCTTCTCTTTCCAAATTAGGTTTGCACTTATCTCCCGGGACATGCTGGGATCTGATTCTAATTGTAGGTTTTCAGGCAGTGCAGGGTGGTGGTGGTGAAGCGGGATGAAAATCGGCACCTGCTTGCAAATTAACCACATCAGGTGAGGTCAGAGCAAGGTCTTCAAACAAGCCCAGACGGCCTGGTGCCTTAGGAGGGGCTGCTCCTGTTTGGTGTGATTGGTGTGGTGCTCCGACCACCTCTCTCCTGGCCCATCCTGAGCTCTAAGTCTCTCTGTGTGTGCACTGTCTCTTAGGAGACCTAACAGTGGGAGGAAGCTTAATCCACTTTGCACTGCTGCAAACGCTCCCAGTGCAGTCTCTGCATCCAACTCTGGGCCACAGCAACTCAGCAGCCTGAAGCAACAAAGCTTCTCTACTGGTTACAGAAGCCTCTTGCTCTCTGACCGTACCTTGGGCTCAGGATTTCAAGACTCGGACTGTGTCACTGTTCCCAGACTCCACGGTGCTGCTGTGCAGCCAACCCAGCCCACAGTCCTGGACTCCTAGTGCCCTCACGTGGGTCTCATCACCAGCTCTCTGCACCTCCCCTGGCCTCTTCATGCCAGGTGCACCAGGTGGTCACCCGGGCAACTGCTTCCCCCTGCTCTAGGTGCCTGTTACACTCATAGCTTCAGACCCAATCAGGGTCTGTGCTATGATTGCTTCTGGCAGCAAACACAGGAGTCAGCTGTGAATCCCAAACACCTTTCTGGCTGCTTTAGACTCTCCTATTGGGAGGGTTGGGCTCTGTGGGGCAGGAGGGCATGGAGAGCTCTGTGGGGAGCGGGTGGGAGCAGGGTACAGCTGTGCCTCAGAGGTGGACGATTGTAAATGGCTACATCCTTGGTACTTCCTCTGGTCAAGGAGAGGATCAGTTTCACTGGCCCTGGCCAGGGATGACCTTGTGACCAGCTATGACAAAGGATGAATCGGCAAGGAGCAGGGTATGAGAGCATTGCCATGAAGAAGAGCCAGGCAGACCCCAACTGACCCATCAACTCACTGTAGACCAGCAGTGGAGCACAGCTATGAGCAAACCCAGCCACATCCTGCCAAGCTTGGCATAACTGAGCGGCAGAACTACAAGCTCAACGCAGAGTTCTTGAGCCTGGGGGTGACTTCCCTTACCCAGCACAAAGGTAAGCGGTGCACCCCCAGAAAGCCACCATTCCTGCCAGAGTCATACACTTGGGAGATGAGGTCCTGCTGCCCCAGCTCTCCCCAGGGCCACACTGTCACAGCCAAGACCAGGACAGCGCAAGAACACCCTGACATGCAAGTGAAGCCCTGGCCAAGCTCTAAGGCTGCAGAGAGGCTGAACACCGTTCTGGGGGCAAAGCCTCCATCTCCACTCTCCCCTGCCCAGTGTCCTCTGGCAGAGTCTGCAGGAAGGGCTGTGTGCCAGGGGTCCCAGGGCAGCTCCTCCAACCCAGTGCTCATCGGCCCCAGATCAGATTTCATCTCTGCCAGTTTGACTTTGGGCCTTGCCTGATTCCCTTAGCAGAGAGGAAGAAGAGTGCTATGGGTGATTCTCCACAAACCTCCTCACCCCAAAAGCCACAAAGAGAAGCAATAGACTTGGCCACAGGAAACTTTCACACTGCTGCTCTGCAGAACCATGGGCAAAGGACACCACTGACTGAGTCAGCGAAAACAACTCTCCACACATGGAAGGAAAGGCCTGAAGTTGGACGTGTCTCCTAGCAAAGGACACCACAGGCCAGGTGGCCAGGGTGCTGTCCACCCTAGCATGGGTGCATATGGGCCACACAAGACTCTTCACAGACACCTGCTCTCGTGGCACTGGAGCCACATCCTAACTCCCTGAGCTCGGAGACCCAGCTGCCTGGCGTCCCACGAGCACCTTCAGGTGTGTTTGCCGGTGACGTAGGCACCACGTAAGGTGGCACCTCGGGAACACCTGTGCACAGTGGGTCCCACAGCAGGCACCAAAGCCACTACTGGGCTCTGGAGAATGCTCTGTGACCTGGAGCCTCCCCTCGATGGAGGGCCGACCACAGCAGGAAGACGGAAGTTGGGTCACCTGCAGAGACACCTGAAGGGGGTGGGGGAGGTAGGCTTCTGCTCAGAGTGCTGAGTTTCTCGTGAAGACAAAAGGCCTGGGTAAGAGGGAGAAGGTTCTAAGTGTGGACGAGCAGATGCCACAGCCTCAGGAGCCAGTACCTGAGACCCAGGTGTACCTGGGACCCAGGTGTACCTGGGAAGTATGGGGTGCCAATGTTCCAGGGGAAACCACCAGGCTGCTGGCTCCATCCAGACAGAGGCTGGACTTGCATGAAGCCAGCCTCAGGCTGTGACCCTGGGCAGGGAGACAGGGCCAGATGTGCAAGTGTGGATTCCAGCCCCAACCACAGCCAGCACCGAAGCAAGCCTGCCCCTCAGGCCGAGCTGGACACACTGCCTGCTCCCTTGGTGCCTGTCACAAAGTTGCCGAAGCCCTGTGTCCTCCTAGACTTGACCCTCCTCACTCTCAGGGTTGGGCTGCACAGACCCAGAAGCCCAGTTTTCTCCCTGGGAGCACACCTGGTGCAGGTGGGAACAGAAGCAGAGGGTTTAACACAAGGTGGGGTGCAGAGGGTCAGAGGTGCTGCAACCCTGCAAGACCTGAGCTGGCCATTGGCCGCCATCTCCCAGGCTCATGTCACTGGACCTGCATCCTCTGCTGCCGCACTGCTCCGTGCCACAGCTGGCAGCAGCTGGCTCTTCTCCTCCCACATTCAGGTTTTACCAGGTGGCAGTGCCTCCAAGCACAGAACCCCAGGGCCCCTGAGAGTTGGAGGCAGTTTCAGACCCCAGCCCAGGGCACAGGGCCAGTGTGCAGGACAAGAAGCAGAAATAAGCCCTGCGAAGTGCACCCAGAGTAGTCGCCCGGCATGGAGAGTGCGCAGCCAGCGTCCCGTCCTCTGACAAGCATTGAGGTGGCACTCACAAGGAGGAAAGTCTTATTTTCCTTAGGGCTCAGAGGGCCTAGCCCACAGAAGCTCCCATCGCTGTGGGGCTGGCAGGACAGATGAGATGGTGGGAGTGCAGGTGGGGTCCAGCTGCTCCATCGGGGTGGCCGAGATAGGGAGATAGGGAGGGGCTGGGTCACCAGGTGAACCTCCAACCTTCCAAAAACCCCATAGGCAGGCACCGAGGCTTCAGCACACCTTGAAGACCCAAGCTGAACCATAGGGAAGACACAGCTGACCTTAGACCTCTGCACAGCTGTGCTCAACAATGAAGGGCTGCCGAATTTGAGAACTTTACAACGTTTTTCAAAATGCCAAGTTTCACATCTAAGAAAAAAGTGGTACTGAAATTGAACAATAATATCAAAATCTAAGTCCTCAAGTGACAAAAGCCCTTGGCCGCCCACAGTCACTCCCATATCCTTTAGGACAAAAGTGAAAATATATTTCAGGCAAATGGATATCACTCTTGCCCACGCACGCAAGGAGTGTGTGCAAGACATCCACGGGCTCTCCCACCTGGACGGAGCCCGGGGACCTAACCCAGTGCTGCCCTCGGAACTCTGGTTCTGGGGGGACACTGAATGGAGAGCCGGCCTGAGAGATGCGTCGTGGCACAGGAGGATGGGGTGGGCAGTGGGAGACTCTAGGTGCCAGGAGTGCCAAGGCTGACGCCCTCTGGCCCAGCCGTTGAAGGAGGAGGGCGGTCCCAGGGCCCTCCAGGGCTTGAGCAGGATGGAGGGCACCAAGGGTGCTCTGAAGGAAGGGGCTGGAGCCAGGGAGGAGCCACCATGCCAGCGCGGCTGCAAAGTACCAGCTGCCCCACGTCCTCGGCCCTCGCTTGGATCAGAGTGAGCGGAGCCTGACAGCGCACGGCAGGTCCCTGCACTTTCCCCTGGGGCTGATCTGCCCTGGGACTGACGAGTCCTACCCTGAGAGAATCACAGCAAGCACCAGCTGGACTGAAAAAATTATGCTGAGTCACACAAACTGCTCTGATGTAGCTGCTTAACAACAACAACAAAAAGGCGATTTTGTATGGCTTGCTCTAACAGGGACAAAGAACAGCAGCCCAGGACTCAACTCCACAGGGCAGGAACAGGAGCGCCACCAACAGGCCAGCGGTGGGAAGCCACCACTGCGCAGTCAGCCATCCCAGGCCTGGGAGGTGTCTGGAGTCAGCACAGGGGCTGGCACTGGGACAGCATCAGCAGATGTGTCCTGTGGTGACACACAGGCTGTAAGGACAGGGACAGCCCCGGTCTCCTGGCAGATGACGAGAGGGGGCTTCATGTGTAGAACTGAGGTGTGATGAGGATAGGCCCGCCTCGCTTTGCCCAGTGTCTCCAGCAAGCCGGGGCGGCGCATGCCGTGGTGCACGCTGTGGTGTTCAAAGTGCTCCAGACCCTGCACCTCAGCAGGTTGGTGTCTAGGAATAGAAGCAGCAGATTGTCAGGTGACTCCATCCGTACCTCTGTCGCCCGAGGAGATCATGAACACACAGATAGGGGACTTAGCAAGGATGTGGGATAGAAGATCAATATACAACAACCTTATCCTTGCAAGGAAGAGCTAGAAATGGAAAATGATCAAAACGTACCTGCAGAGCCACTAAAAAACAGGAGATGCTCAGGGGAGCTCTGAGCACAGATGTGCTAGGCCTGAGCTCCAGGGCAGAGCTACTCCTGCAGACAGTGAAGCAATGCGTGGCTTGGGTCTGAAATGTCCCCAGCGGCCGGCAGATGGGCTGTGGGAAGCAACTGGGCCATGAGGGGCTGGCCCAGCAGCAGATCTGCCCTTGATGCAGCTCCTCCTTAAGTGGGCTACCGGGAGGTCCGGCCATTTGGAGGGCGTGGACAATGGAGGGGTTCTTGGGGAGCTGTGGTCACTACTTGCAACGTGTCCACTTGGCCTGAGTCAGGGTCCCCTGGAGGAGAATGAGTTCTGCGTGTGCCTGTGCGAGAGTGGCCTGTAGGGCGACAATCCTCAGAGGCAGGTGGCACCAACCGACAGACTTGTAACCTGCACAGAATGCAAAGGGGAAGGAGCAGGAAGCGTGGCCGCTCTTCAGAACAGCTCTGGTCTTCACCGTTTCCCTTGGACCCTGGCGCCAGTTCCTTCCACCTTCCGGCACAGACTCCCGCTGTGCATTGCAGACCTGCACCGGTGACTCTGGGTGAGCCTCACAGCTTTGGCCCGTGAGATCTGGGATTCCCAGCTCTGTAGCCCGCAGAAGACATTTTGGGTTCCTCCATCCCTCCACACCAGATGGCCACTGAGACTCTTCCACCTCTGATCCTGTGCAAATCCCTTGTATAATCACCCGTGTGGCTCACACCGAACCTGACCCTTCAGAGAGCACTCACTAACTCGGGGACCGTGCTTGTACCCTTCCTCTCTGCTCTGGCCCTCTCTGCTTCTCGGCTTCTCCACCCCATGCCTCTAGCCACCTCCCACAGCCCAAGACCACAGCCCAAGGCCACGGAGCCTCTGACCAGGGATTGGAAGCTCAGAAACCAGAAACCACCAGCCCAAACAGACCTCTCCTCCTGTGAGTTGATGCTGCTGCTGACCTGGGACACATTGTTATGTGAACTCACAATAAAAATGAACATGGAATAAGAGAACAGAAAGCAAAGCAAAACAAAATCCCCGTATTTTGACTGCAATCGTTTCTGAACCGTGGATGATGGATTTCTCCCCTTAGTTTCTACATTTTTCTGTTGTTTCCAAATTCTTTCCAATGAACAAACTTCAGTGGAGTGGTGCTGAGTGTGGGGTGGAGGAGAGTTTGTTAGTGTACCTTTATAGCTGGAAAGAAGTATACTAATTTGTGTGTGTGTGTGTGTGTGTGTGTGTGGTACTGGGGGATGGAGCCAGGGCGTGCTACCATTGAGCTACATCACCAGCCCTTTTAAAATTTTATTTTGGCTGGGCATGGTGGTGCATGCCTGCAATCCCAGCACTTGGGAGGCTGAGGCAGGAGCATCTCATGAGTTCAAGGCCAGCTGGGATACATAGTGAGTTCAAGGCCAGCCTGAACTATATAGGGAGACCTTGTCTCAAAAAACAAACCAACAAATAAATAGAATAAAAGTTTTATTTTGAAACAAGTGCTCACTAAGTCACTCACATTGGCCTTGAACTTGTGTCGCTCCTCACTTAGCCTCTCAAGCATCTGGGCTTACAGGTATGTGCTACACCACCCAACTTTGATTAATTTTTAAAATTAAAACCACACTGGTAGGACAACTGCTGAGCCCTGTACAAAGCCCTGGGACTGCAGGAAAAAAAATTAAATTTAAAAAACAGCAACAAACCCTTGCTGAGAGAACTCCATAAAGAGCGAAGGGGAACGGCCAGAAACACTGAGGCCTGATGTCGGCTTTGTCAAGGCCTGGGAGGGGGTGCCTCGTGGGGCTTCGATGGTGCACACAAACTGCCTGGGAGCTCATCTCCAGCAACTCCAATGCTGGGGTCCCCACGCTTTTGCGAGGCTCCCCCTAGACCTGGCAGGCTCTCACAGCGCAGGAAAGACCCCTCTGTACCACACAGCTCCCCGCCATCCTGTGCCACTCTGCAGCAGGGACCAAAGTTCTGTGGTACTCTGAGCCCAGGAACGGGCACTTGAGCCTGTGCCCCATACATGGACCACAAGATGCGGGATGCTTCCCGCTTGTTATGGTTTGTGTCTGCACGTCCCCCCAGAGCCTCGTGTAGTCATGGGGCAGGCTTCTACAGTTTATCATTGAGCCATGGTCCAATGCTGGGACTATGGGTGTGAGTGCTGCACCCATCCTGGGGTGGGTAGTTTGCACACAGTGTAAGGGAGGGAAAGAGGCTGCTTGTCTCCACTGTTTCTCCATTTTGCCCTTGTTCCTTTTTCTGTGGTCCACCACGAACTGCTGCCCTCTGCCCTGTGCCACGCTGCCTTGGAGCAAGTCAAGTATGAACTGAAATCTCCACAAACTGTGAGCTAAATTAACCTTTTCTCCCTTTAATTTTGGGTGTCAGGTATTTTGTTTCAGCAATGAAAGAGAAGTAACAAAGGCAGAATTTGGTATCAGAGAAGTGGGGTCTTGCTGCGACTGTACCTGACCATGTGGTTCAAGAGCCTTTGGAAATGGCTTGCGGGAAGAGTTTGGAAAGGTCTGGAGATGTCACCTGAAAGAGTAGAGCTGGAACGCCTTCGGCTGTTCTGTATGGGACATTCTGGTCAGAGCTCAGAAGACCAGAAGGCTGGTAGAAATCCCGCTGGTAAAGACCGGGCTCGGGATGTTTCTGCTGGGAAGAAGGACTGCATTGGTTGTTGGAGTCCAGACAATGTATGTTATGGCTTGCCAGAAAGTTTGTCTTCATTTTGCTCGTGTCCAGAGACTTTGCCTGAGACTGAGATTAAAGGTGGCACACTGATTAATCTGGCAAAAGAAATTTCCAGGGAGTTGAATGCTGAGGCAGTGGCATGCCTATTGTTGGGAGGCTTTTAGCCAGACTTATGTTGCGAATCAAGAGCAAAGAGCCCAGCAGGATGATTTAAAATGTGAGTTTGGCCAGAAAGGAAGTTCTACTAAAGCTATGGACTGCAAAGATAGAGCTGAGGAGATCCCCATTGTTGAGAAGGAACAAGAGAATAAAAAAGATGGCCTGAGAGCATCAAAAAAAGCAGCAAGTCTCCACTCTTTGCAGCCTCAAAACTGCAAAGGTGAAAGACTTCGCTCTGAGGAGAAAGCCACAGAGTGCCATGTTCTGGAATTGAGGCCACATAGAGAATTTGTTCCTCAGAATTGAATTCAGAGTTCCCAGCGATCCAGGTGCTTGACCCCTATGGCCAAGAGAGAGGAAAGTTTGGCTGCTGCTCCAGGTGGCGGCAGACTTTGGCATCATCCACATGGCCCTGGTTTTAGGTTCATACAGAATTCAAGAGTTCTGAGGTTAAGAAGGCTTCCACCTCAATTTTAGAAGGCCTGGGAGGCCAGGCTGTGTGCCTGGGAAAGGGCAATATGTGAAGATGTGAGTGAGAAGCCTAAAGTACAGTGAAGACCTCCAAAGGTTGGAAAAGCCAGGGACGTGGATTGTCTGAGGAAGGAGGGAGAAAGCAGGCCCAAGAGAGAAGCTGCAGGAGCTCTAACCACCAGAAGTGCCATAGGGGTGGAGCCGCACGAGCTCTTTGAAGCTCATAATGTGCCAGAAGTTGCTTCAAATGCTGGATATGGAAGTACAGGACTTGATGTTAGCCCTGCTGGATGTTGGACTTGCTTTAGTCATAACGCTTTGTATCCCCATTTGTAACTTTTGGAATGGTAAAGTTTATCTTGTGCCATTGAATATTGGAAGTGTTTAACTTTCCATTTGTACAGAGGCTCACAGCTAGGAGTTTGCTTTATATCTTGGACGAGACTTGGGACTTGGACTTTTCAGCAATGCTGAAACTGTTAAGACTTTGGCAACTCTTAGAAATGGACTAAAATGCCTTTTGTACAAAAGGATGTGCACGAGTCTTTGAGGAGCCAGAAGTGGAATATTATGGCCATGGTCCAATGCTGGGGTTATGGGTGTGAGTGTTGCACCCACCCTGGGGTGGGTAGTTTGCATACAACGTAAGGGAGGGAAAGAGGCTTGCTGCTGCTCCCCACTTTTGCTCTTGTTGCTTTTACTGTATTCCACCACTGTGAATTGTTGCCCTCTGCCATGTGCCACTCTGCCGTGGAGCCAGCCAAGTATGGACTGAAATGTCCACAAACTGTGAGCTAAATAAACCTCTTCTCCCTTTAATTCTGGGTGTCAGATATTTTGTCTCAACATCGAGACTAAAGTAACCAAGACACCACCCCACACCTCACCCCTCACAGTCTTACACCTGTTCATCACATCTAGCTTGAACAGAAATAACAAGGCAAGATGCAGGCGGAAGGCACAGGGACAGACCTGAGAGCACTACTGGACGGGTAGGACCAGCAGCTCGGGACCCTCAGGGTTCTATTGGACAGAGACAGCTGGGAATCCAGGTGGGTGAGGTGAGCAGAGATGGGGAGCACAGGACCAAGTCTAAGGTGCCATGCATGCCCAGAAACAAAGAAGCCACTGTGGGCCAAGTAGACCCCTGGGCACAGCCAAGGAGTGAGTCTCTGAGCACCAGGATGTGACATAGAAAGTAAAAGGCAAAGAGAAAAAGGATTGGGAAAAGTAAAACATCCACACACTGTGGGACAGTGAGCAAAGAGCGGCACACACACGCAGGAAATGACAGAGGAAGCGGGGGCGGAAGAATGAACCACATAGCAACAGGAACCAGGAATTTCCTCAAGTCCAAGTCAGACACCACACCTCAGACCTAGGCACTCAGACAGCACACAGTGCGGTGAAGGCCAAGGAGAGCCAGTGTGGTGTGAAGACTGCGATCCCAGCACACCGATGTCTCAAAATGAAAAATGAAAAGGGCCAGGATGTCACTCAGTGTGAAACCCTGGGTTCAATTCCTAGTGCTAGGGGAAAAGAATCCAAGGAAATTATACCTTTGTCAGACCTAAAAACTCCTGCTCTGAGAAAGACACCGTCCAAGGAACGAGGGGATGTGGGGAGACCATGTTGGCAAAAGGTACACCCAGCAAAGGCCTGTTCCTCAGCACCTAAAACTCCACCATCACCAAGTGAAAATGTCATTGAAAAGGGGGTAAAGTCCTGAACTCACTGAAGAAAGCATATAAAGGGGCTGCTGTCCTTCATCACCAGGGCAATGCAAATCTTTTCAAATCCCACAGGGAAGGGGAAAAACCACAGCCACTAGAGAGCCCGACAACCGCACTACGGCTCACAACCACGCCAAAGCTCATTTGCTGGAGGCGGGTAAATGTGAGCACCAACCACCATGTAAATGTAATGGTGCTCACAGCAGTCACTCTCCTTAGCATTCACGCAAACTGCAAACTGTCCACACAAAACTCTGCACATCAGTGTGCATACCAGCTTTGTTCCTACTTGCCCATGCCAGGCATGCTGGCGCACCCTGTAATCCCAGCACTCGGGAGGCTGATGCAGGAGAATCACTGGGAGTGTGAGGCCAGCCTGGGCCTCATAATGAGCTGAAGGCCAGCCTGAACTACACAGTAAGACCTTGTCTCAAAAAGAAAAACTTTTTTTAACTGGATTATTTAACACCCAAGTGGATTCCCTGTAACTAAGAGCAAAAACATGAGTACTTTGAAAAAGGAAAGCAATTTTTACGGTCTGAACATGGTTTTCTGTGTTTCAAGTTTTATCTTCATATGAAACCTAGAGTTCAATAAGATATGGGGGCATATACCTATAATTCCTGAACTTTGGGAGGCTGAGGCAGGAGGATCACAGGTTCAAGATAAGGGAATTTAGCAACTTATTGAGGCCCTGTCTCAAATAAAAAATATAGAAGTATGGAACTCATTGTGAAGACCCTGGGTTCAATCCCCATTAACACACACACACACACACACACACATACACACACACACACACACACACACACACTCATACACGGGAACCTAGAGTTTAGTATCATGATCAAATGATCAAGTAGCTTTAGGGAGAAAGCTACCCTGCAGCCTTTGGCTGTTTCTAACAGGATTTGGAGCAACTCACCATTTAAAGCAAAAAAAATGTGTGCACAAAACTGAGTGACTCCCTCAGTGCCACCTCCTGTCCTGGGGACTTCTCAGAATGACCCCTGCTCACCAGGCCACCTGTGCTGGGCATCTCCTGCCAGTGTCCTCTTCCAGACCCACCCCAGGGTGTTCCCCCAGACCCACATCCTGGGCACCTCTGCAGCAAGCTGGTGGGAGCCACAAAGAATGCCACAGAGCAGACCCAACCCCCAGGGCCTCAGCTTCCCTTCTGTACACTGGTGTAATCTAGGTCCCAGGTCCTGTCCATTCCAGGCCCTCCCCGACTCCTGGTACGCTAGGCTCCTTGGAGGATTTGGCCTGGGATCTGATGAGAAATAGGGCAGCCTGGCTGGAACTTGGGACCACCCGGGCCACTGTGGGGCTGTCACCTGCTGCCTATGTCCTGGCCAGTAGGGGTTAACACCCTGGCCCCTCAGGACCAGGCTTCATGTGGAATCACCTCCCTTCCTTTGGGGCTGGTTTCTTCGGAGACACGGCAGTCAGGGCTGTCACCAAGCAAACCAGCTGGTACAGTCCCCAGAGCCAGGCACCAAGGCAGCAGCCGGGCAGAGAGCCAGGCGGGCATCCTAGTGGCAGCGAGTGTGGCCTGGCCCCACGTAGCTCAAGACACCAGGAGGGATGTGTCCTTCAGGCCAAGCCATGCAGTATGTTCAGGACGTGAATACTGTGGCTCTGAGCATAGACCACCTGCCTGGAGGGAGCCCTGCTGCCCACATCCCACCGAACATCTACCCTGGGGTCTCAGTAGCCACCTCAGAGACATACTGCCTTTTCCATCCCTGGGCTACATGGCTGACACCTGCTGCTCATCTTCCTCAGCTCTGCACTCCGTGTTTGCATGCTGACAGCTACTCCCAGCCCTACTGCTGTCTCTCACTGCAGCACTGGGGGGCCAGCCACAAATGAGGGGACAGACCCTACTGGGCCATGCAGAGCCACCAAGCAAGATGGACGCCACCCACGAGGCCAGCTTCAGGAGTTGTTGCCTGGCTCACACCTCTGCCTTGGGCGCCCAAAGTTCCTGCTCTCAGCACTCAGAAGGTCCAGGCCCCTGTGCTGATAGCTGTGGAATACCCATCCACCCCCACACATGAGCATGCAGACCTCCCCTCTTCTGCCCACTAACCTGGAGCCACCCAGCAGGAGGTTCAGAGACGGCACAGATGCCTCTAAGGAGGCAGTGCCTCAGTAGGCTCTGAGAGTGGAGGACTCATGGGTGCTGTCTGTGGCCAAATCCCAGACCACTCTGAGGCACTAAACAGCAGCAGTGAGGCCCCGGCTGGGGGCTCCCCATCACTCCACAGCCCCCTTCCCTCTTAATCAGTCAAGAGCCCCACAGCCCACCCTACCTCAGAGCAGCCACAGCCAGGCACCAGGCTGCTCTGCCTCACTGGGCTCGACCTGTTGACCAAGCCGCCCTCAGGAGGGCCCACTGCTCCCCACCCAGGAGGAACAGGCAGTGAGGCTGCAGCGCTGAGGCTGCCCCCTGGGGCCCTGGCCAAGGTGGGCTGAGGGGCATGCTGTGGACAGGGGCAGGGGCTGGGCCACTACACTTGAGGTCAACCTTCATGGTCACCGAGGAGTGAACAACACTGGCGGTGAGCCAAGCCCATTATGGCCCAGCAGACCCCAATAGGCCCTGCAGTGTGGCTATTAGCATGACTGACCATGATCAGGACTGGAGAGGCACTGGACAGCTCTCCCATGCTGCTGCACACCACCCTTACTTGAGTCTGCAGGGCCAGGCCCCAGCAGGGCCAGGCAGGGATGGGGGCTGCTGGACAGGGCTTGGAAGAGGGAGGCACCCATGAGGGCCCAGCTCTGCCTGTACAGTCACTGTACCCTGCTCTCTGGGCGCCACCCCTCCTGCAGCACCCCCTGGGCAGGCCCACGGTCATGCTGCATCCTGTGAACCCCTCAGGTACACTGTGGTTTTCAAATTTGGACGGCCTTGCAGTCCTTCCGTCATGGTATCATCAGGGGCAGCTGCCTGCCCGAGGTCTTCCCTGGGTTCAACTGTCAGTCTCTGACCTGCAGGGCCTCCATGCCCATCTTTTGGAGCTGTGTGAGTCCAGATGCGGAGCCGTAGTCCAGATGTGGGATCCCAGTGCCACACCGAGCTGTCTCCCTGGGGCTCCCACCAGTGACAGCAGGGCTGGGACTGTTTCCAGCTGTGGTCTCTCTGCTGACTCTGAAAAGTCACTTATGTGGCAAATGTGCAGCACTCTGGGATGGAGGTTGTTGCGTGTTCCTACCCACCACAACGGAGGACCCCCAAGTTGGATAAGCACCATTACAAAGGAAAGTGTCAGTCTTATTGGCCAAGCTGGTGATGGGGTCACCTGTCACTGGGTCACCACCGCACTGCCTGGCACACCTCTTAAGACAGGGTGGAGAGGGCTCAGCCTTAGGACCCAGCCTCAGGCAATGATGGGCCTGCAGGACACAGGCTGGCCCCTTGCAGACCACCCAGATACATGTACTGTGGCCATACAGAAGTAGCACCAGGACAGGTATTGACCCAGGTTAGGGAGCAGTGTGCCTTCTTCTCCAGATGCATTCTATCACCTTCCACATGGCAAGCATCCACACTGGCAGGTCCTTCGGGTCAGCCTGGGGCTTGCCAGTGACTTGGGTTCATCTGTTCACACCAGTGAGCTGTGGCTATGCCTTCCCAGCTCCCTTCTCTCGGATTCAACCCAGAATTCACCAGGAGGACCTCGACAGCTCTCTATGCAAAGTGACTTTAAGCTACTTCTTAAAGCTCTTTGCTAGCTGTTGGGGGTGGGGTGCCAGGCACTCAGCTATGTCCACTACCAAGGGACATCAACATGTTCAAGGGTCAGACTGCCCGCAGGGCTACAGTCAACCATCCTCCCACAGCCACCACAGTCACTTGGTCCGACCTCCAGGCCACAGCTCCTTCCTGCACCTCCCTTCCTGCACCCCGACTCCAAATAAAAAACACAACAGCACTCAAAGAACAGGGAGACCAAAACATTTAAGTTATTAAATCAAATATACAGAGTGATTCATTTAATATGTACATATGTACAGAAATGCACTTTCACAGGGGCGGCCAGGGCCGGCGGGGCAGAGCCTGGTGCCCACGGCGAACGCTGACAGTTGCGAGGGGTCTGTGTGAAGGCACTTGTCACAAGCTTCGGTTCTGCCGCGTCCCAGTAGGGGACATGCGGTGGGGAAGGGCACTTCTGAAAGCAGAGCTGAGAGGTCTCTGGAGAGGTCTGGGCGGGAGAAGCACGGACAGCAGGCTGGACTGGCAGTACCTTGGGCCACACCAGTGACCTGGGCCACAGCAGCAACCAGAGTCACGCTGACCACTGAGGTCCCACCTCCAGCCACGGGCCCCACCAACACCCATAGGCCACTCCAACAGCCATAGGTCCCACAACAGCCATGGGCCACACTGTCAGCCACAAGGCAGCCATGCCATCAGCCACAGGTCCCACCGACAGCCAAGCAGGGCTGACAACTGCAGGTGCCACTGACAGCTTTGGGTCCCACTGACAGGCCCTGGCCTCTCTGATGGCCATGGGTCCCCTGCCAGCCACGGTCCCACTCAGGGCCCCGGGCCACACCAATAGCCACAGATCTCATGGGCTCTTTGGCCTGGAGCCACAGAAAAACCCAAGTGAGGAATAAAAAAGAAGATTCTGTAAACAGTGCATGACCTCTGGAGACAAAGGCCACACAATTTGGTGAGAACACAAAAACGCTCTGCTCTCGCCTGCCACACAGCACGTGTGACACACGGAAACTTACAAAAATAGCAACTATCTGAGAATACTCTGCTGTTCGCTGCCTATCAGTTATCGAATAATTTATACAAGGCTAAAGAAACATAGAAAATAAACATTTGTTTTTTGTTTTTGGTGTTTTTTTACACAAAATAAAGAAACTATGCACATAGTCTCGGCCTCCTACAGTATGGCAGGCAGTGTGGCGTGGTGAGGCTCCAGTCCCAGCACAGTGGTGGCAGTCACAGAGCGGCTGTGGCCCTACTCCTTGCCAGCGTAGTGCACATCCTTGACACTCCTGACTGTGCGGTTGTCCACCTTAGGGCCTGAGGCCCAGCGGGCTGGCCTCCCCGGCAAGCAGCTGGGGTCTTTGGTGAATCTGTGTGCGAGGAGCTTCTCCGCCCCCAGGGAGTCCTCCTCTGCATGGCCCAACTCGTCCTCCTCGTCCTCCCCGCCACCCCCAAGGCTTGCTGGCCCGGGCAGCACCTCGCCGGCCCTGCGCGGTGGAGGCGTGAAGTTCTTACACTGGTACAGCACATCCTTGTGGGCCCCGCTGCCTGGCCCACTGCCACTCAGCCGCTCAATGGGGTTGCGGATGGGGTTGAGTGGGGCCCACTGGTTGTTGGTGCTCTCATCTCGTGGCAGGCGGCTCCTCTCCCGCTCTTTCCTGCGCTTCCGGGTCCACCACACGCAGATGACCACGCAGGCCAACCATAGCACGCTGAACAAGCCGCACAGCACTGGCACCAGCAGGCCTGGCAGAGGGCAGCATGAGCAGGAGGCCACTCCGGCCTCAACCTCCCTCTGCGTCTTGGCTGGAGAGGTCCCAGGCTAGGTGGGATGCGCCCGCCCCACTCCTAGAGGAGTGCTGCCTGGCAGGTTCCCATAGGCCCGAGCCTCTGGGGAGCCCCTGCAAACCCCACTTACCTGCTGAAGAGCTGCCCATGACCACGGTCTCCACCTTGACCTCGGTGACAGCGAGCAGCAGCGAGCTGTTGCTCCGCTGGGTGATGGCAGCCACAATGGCGTGGGCTGCGCTCTGGATCAGGCTGCTGTCAGGCAGGTCCCTCGAAGGGCTGAAGGACTGCAACAGAGGACAGGGCTGTGGGGCCAGGCCAAGGGCACCCTGTCCGCAACCCAGTCTGGCCCAGCACAAGGCCACATCCAGTCCCCAGTTGCTTGGGTGCAAAGATGAGGGGTACTAAGTGCTCAGCATGGGGCTAGGAAAGCGCAGCCCAAGGCTCAGGGGCTCTTGGGGAATGTGGTGGCCGGGAGGCCGGGACGCACCCAGCAGGCAGATCTGGGTGGGGTGGCCAGGCCCTGCCCTGTCCACCGACCCCCCACTGGTCCTTCTTAGTCTACTCCCCACCTCCCAGGTCTCCAGCACATTGCAAGCCTCCTAGGGTCCAGAGTAACCCCGCCCCACACTCACCACAGCCACCTCCACAGCACTGGCCCCGGAAGATGCCCGGTCACAGAGCAGCAAGAGCAAACGCTCCCGAGCCACTGCCCTTGTGGCAGGCAGGGAGCGGATTCCAGAGCAGACGGCAGCCACAGTGGTACCCTGGGCAGATGGGCAGCATGTGAGCAGGGTGTGGCAAGGGCTGAGCCATCCCTTCCTCAGCTACCCGCGGGCTCCTGGCAGTCACACCCTGCGGCCCCTGGGGAGCAGAGCATCGACAAAAGGGGAACACCCTGCCCCTATCGTGTTCTCACGTGAAAGAGCTCGGAGAAAGGGAGGGGAGGATGCGCCTGCAGAGTAAGGACCGGACCTCGGCCCAGAGCCCACCATGGCCAGCCATGTCTAAACCCAGGAACAGCAAGACAGGTACCCCGCCTGGTCCCCCAGCCAGCACCCAGGCTTCAGGCTCTTCTCATCCGGCCCTGTGAGCAGGTACCAAACCCACATACACACCTGGGGTACTTGGTCGCGGTCAAAGCGCAGTGTGAGGCGTGCACAGTTGTTGTCCAGGTGGCTGGAGTGAGGCTGGCAGAGGGTGCTGGGCGGCAGGGGCTCCTCGGCACCACACTCACCCCAGGCCTCACAGGGAGGCTGCAAACACTGGCCCGGGGCCTTCTCCCGGCACTGCTGCCCTGGTGGGCACTGGGCGCCATGGCCAGCAGGCTGGCCAGACAGCAGACAAGGCTTCCAGCCGCACCACACCTGGGCAAGGACACCAGAAAGGTCAGATGCAGCACAGGCAGGGACGCCAAGGGCGGCAGACATGGCTGGGTTCACCAACCAAGGCTCAGCCCCACCCCACAAGCAGACTGAGTCCCACACTGGAAAGGGCCTTCTGCAGAGCAGAAAATGCTGGTGGGGCCCAATTGCACGAGGAGGAGCAGCCTGACTGTACCTGAGGCCCCTCCCAGCCCAGTCCCTCCTCCCAGGATGTCCAGGGGGACCCCAAACCCCTGGCCCACCACACCCTAGTGTGCGCTTCCTGACACGTCAGAGCCAGCCCTGGGAATAAAGGTGTGCAGGGTCAGCATTAGCTGACTGGGCTGGTAGGATTCTCACTCAGGCTCTACCTTGCTGCAGTCTCGGTGGCCGTCCAGGCAGCGGCAGCCATTGCAATCCTCGATCCAGGAGCTGCCATGCGGGAATGGCATCCCCCGGGACCAGCAGGACCTCCCAAACCAGATCACTGTGGGGGTGAGCGAGTAGAGTCAGAATGGCCCCCAGGCCCTGGTGGCCACGTCTGGCCTACACCTTGCCCAGCACCACTCCTGTTGCCTACCATCCTGGCAGCGGGGGCCAGTTCGGCCGGGCGGGCAGCTGCAACGGTACCCATCGATCTCATCCACGCAGGTAGCCCCGTAGGCACACGGCGAAGACTGGCACTCGTCAATGTCTGTGGGGAGAGACTGTGCTCAGCACCCTGTGTGGGCCTGGCCAGGCCAGTGGTGGGAGGCGGAGCACACACTCCTCAGGTCACTGGGTAGCTGCACCAACTCAGCCACCAGCCTGCATGGGACCTATCGGGTCCACTCCTTCCCAGGGTTGACACCCATGGACCACAGCCCTCTATCACCGAAGAGGGACATGGAGCTACACTAGCTGCCACTGGTGCCCCTCTCCTCCCAGGGTCTCTGGTGTGCTCCCTGGATGGAACCTGACCCTGTCCCTTGCAAGATGTGGATAGGAGGCACAGGGAGGCAGGGTACCACTGTGATGCCCTAGGCTGGGGTCCCCTAATGGCTGAGGGTTCCCAGGGCCCAGACCCAAAGCGCCCCCACTGTCCCCACGGGCTGCTCACTGATGCGGCAGTCGGGCCCCGCAAAGCCAGGGGCACATTCGCAGCGGAACCAGTTCACACCATCCACACAGATGCCACCGTTGTAGCTGCAGGAGAGGGCAGGAATCAGGGGTCCTGCCACAACACCCCCCACCCACCAGCCTCCTGAGGGCGCCACTCACCAGGGCAGAGGGTTGCAGTCATTCGTGTCTGGATTGGAGGGAAAAGAGAAGCAATTGGCCTGGCGCCCTCTGTGGCAGGCCTAGATGCCTTGGGCTTGAGAGAGGATGGACACTGCCCCGTCCAGGCCAAGGGAGCTTCACTGGAAAGGGGCTACACCTCAGGAGGAGCCCAGGGGAAAGAGGGGCACCACAGGTCTTGGGGTAGGAGTCGGCTGGTGGGCCGAAGGGAGTGGTCCCTGGTCTGGGGCTAGGAACTGTGTGAAGAAGGCATCACAACCACAGGGGCCCGGCTCACTGTGCGTGCAGGTGCGGCCCTCCCAGCCATCCCGGCAGATGCAGGAGAAGGAGTCACCACTGCCCACACACGTGCCCCCATTCATGCAGGGGTTGGGCAGGCAGCTGCTGTTCTCTGCTGCAGGAGGGAGAAGAGGCTGGTCATCCACCCGGCTGACATGGCTCAGAAGCCAGAGGGGATGGGGTGGGGAGGGGCGGGGTGGGGACGGGGACGGGGCAGGGCGCCTCACCAATGGTACAGGTGCTGCCCTTCCAGCCAGGCAAGCAAGCACAGCGGAAAGTGTCCCCGCTATCGTAGCAGGTCCCGCCGTTACTGCAGGTGTAGGCGTCACACTGGAACTCACCTGCAGGCACACGGCACTCAGTGGGGCCCCAGACCCCGCTGGTCCTGGTGGCACCCTCTGCATACAGGGGCCCAAGGACTCACGCGAGTGGCAGGTCTTGCCCTTCCAGCCGTCGTCACATGCACAGTAGAAGTCGTTGACCAGGTCATGGCAGCGGCCGCGGCTGTGGCAGGGGTCGGGAAGGCAGTCGTTGGAATCTGGGGGTGAGGACGCCGGTCAGCAGGGGTCCCCGGCACCTGCGGAGGGCTTCCCAGGGAAGAGCATAAAAGCCAGCATAGGGCCCAAGCAGGAAGCTAGGACCCCACCCTCACAGTGGCCACGTGGTCCAGCCAGGCCCACCTCAGAATGTGAGGGGTGCGGGCCAGGTCGCCCACTCACCAATGTCACAGAACTCGCCCTCCCAGCCGCTGGGGCAGAAGCAGTGGAAGGCGCCCACCTCATCGATGCACGTGCCCCCATTGTGGCAGGGCTGGCCCAGGCAGTCATCAATGTCTGCAAGAGAGGGCAGGTGTGTACATGAGCAAAGAGTGGGCCAGCACCGTCCCCACCCCAGCCCAGTGCACAACTCACTCTCATGGCAGTAGGTGCCTGTGAAGCCACTGTCGCAGACACAGGAGAAGTTGCCCCCCAGCTGGCTGACACAGTGCCCATGGGGGCCACACACACCGGAGGGCACCACACTGGGCCCCATCTCAAACCCGCAGCTGTCGATCACTGTGGCAGAGGGATGGAGGGGTCAGACCCACCCTGTCACATAACCCCTGCCCACGCCCTCCCATGGTTCACAGCCAACCTCTGCAGGCTCCGCCGGGGCATGGCACCCGGGGCACAGAGCAGTTCTTGCCGCCAAAGTCCTCAGAGCAGGCACAGTAGTAGTCTCCCTCCAGGTTGTAGCAGTTTGCGCCATTCAGGCAAGGGCTTGGCTCACAGAAGTCCACAGCCACCTGAGGCCAGAGCAGGGACACATCTGTGAGAGCTCAGCCCCATGCTTGGGACACAGCAGCCTCTGTCCACAAAAAGGCAGGGCCCTGGGCTCCCAGGAGGCTGGCCTCCACTCGGCCCAGATTATGGGCCCCTTGGCCCTGGCACGCAGACCCCGCCTACCCAGGCCTGTCCAAGCTCCATCAGCTGGGCGGAAGCACCTGTGGCCCCCCCTGTGCCGCCATGGAGGCCGCTTCCTCTGCCTCCCACAGGCACATCCGGCCTGGGCTCCTCCCACGGGCAGGAAGGCCGGCTCCTGACCCTGTACTGGCAGGCCACCTCAGGACCCAAACAGGGTCCCAGTCAGAGCCAGCCATAATCACAGACCCAAAGCCAGGCCTCTGCTGCAGACCCAGGAAGCTGACTGGACAGGGGACACTCTGCACAAAAGCCAGCCCAGAACCTGGGGCAAGAGAGCCAGTGGATGGCATGCAAAGAAGTGTAGGCAGTCCTGGGGTGGCACCCACTCCTGCTTAAGGCCTGCCTGCTGCCTCCTCCCGCCACCCATCACCTATGATGTATGGGCCCTGCCCATCTGTCTGAGCCAAGGAGGGGTTTATCACAACTGTGGTGACCCTGTGGGCCCCAGGGACATATCCCACTGCAGTCCCTCTGGTTGGTAGGAGCATTGGGCCTCACCTCACAGAGTGGCCCTGAGAGGCCCTTGGGGCAGTGGCAGCGGAAGCCATCAGCCAGGTCCTCGCAGACGCCACCCCCACGACAGGGGCTGCTGGCACACTCCCCATGCGCTAGCTCACAGTGCCGGCCTCCAAAGCCCCAAGGGCACAAGCACTGGTACCCGTTGACCAGGTCCTGTGGAGCACAGGGCTGTGAGCCTCCCACCCTGCTGGCCCCACAACCTGCTCCTCCAGGGCCCAGGCAGGCAGCGGGTAGCTGGCCTTACCTTGCAGGTGCCACCGTGTTGACACTGCCCGCGACAGTCATTGATGTCTGTAGACAAGACATGGGGTAGGTCAGGCCGGGGTCCCCTGTGCTACCCCAGCCTCCCCACCTGTGTTGCCCACCCGTACTGACTGATGTGACAGTTGGCGCCCTTCCAGCCCGGGAGGCAATCACAGTAATAGCTGCCAATCAGGTTTTTGCAAGAAAAAGCATTAAGGCACGGCTTCCCGTCACACTCATTGGCGTCTGTGGACGAGACAAGGCATGTGGGCTTGGGCCCTGCCTGTGCATCCACCACCCATAGCCCCGCAGCAGCAGCCACAGCACATGCACAGCCCGGCCCATGTGCCAAGATCCCAGAGCCCTTACCTAGCTGGCATGTGGCCCCCACCCACTGCTTGGGGCAGATGCACTCGAACCCATCCACCTGGTCCACACAGGTGCCACCCGCTGCACACGGGTTTGAGGCGCACTCGTCAATGTCTGCAAGGTGACAGAGGCCAAGGTATGGCATGTAGTCCCCAGGGGAGATCAAGTCCTCCATGTTCCCAGTCTTCCTGTCACTCAATCTCTGGCAACGATGTCCACCGCCACACACAGGCACCACCACACCACAGGCCTCAGAGCGCTGCCCTCTCCCAGGACCTTTGGTTGCCAGGCTGCACCAGATGCACATAGGCACTCACCAAGTGCACAAGTGGGTCCACTCCAGCCCGACGGGCAGTGGCATTCAAAGCCGGAGGGCACCTCATGGCAGGAGCCCCCATTGGCACATGGGTTGGAAGCACAGGCATGTTCAGCTGCAGAAGAAGAGTGCATGAGGCCATGAGTCCAATTCCCAATACAAGAAAAGCAGAGTGCAGTGGTGGGAGTGGCACCAGGCTCTCCACATCCACTGGGCTCTTTCCCCAGACCACACGGCCAAAGGGCATGGCAACCTGCCCACTCACCCCGCTCACAGTTCTTGCCCGAATAGCCATCAGGGCAGGCGCAGCGGTACTGGTCAGGCTCCACATTGATGCAGGTACCGCCATTGATGCAGGGGCGGTGGCTGCCACAGTAATTCAGATCTGCAGGTGGAGTGGGTCTCTCAGGGGACAGACTCGCCATGCCCATCTCCTGTGCTGCAGACCCAGCTTGTCTGGCTGCCCCCCACTGCCCACCATCCTTGCTACCTTTGTCACACAGCAGGCCACCCCAGTTGGTCTCACAGTCGCAATGCCAGGGCTCCACACAGCTGCCGTGCACACAGCCAGGGTATGGGACACACTCGTCACAGAACCTCCCCTGCCAGCCATAGCTGCACCTGGAGTAGGCCAAGAGCAAGGCTGTGGAGGTAGGCATGGCCCCACAAACCATCTTGGGGTCAGCAGCCCCAGGCCTTTGAATGGCTGTGGCTTAGGGGCAGGCAGGAGTCACAGCCTGCCGCCAGCCCCACTGTCACAGCAACACTCGCGGGCGCACTGGGTCAGCCCCAGCTGTCCCGTCACTCCTCCCTGAGCTATTCTGGGCCTCACCCCGAGCCAGTCCCCAAGAGCAGGCGCCGGGAAAGGAAGGCCCTGCGGGGCCCAGGGTCACATGCCAGTGTTGGCTGGCCAGGTGCTGCCAGGCCAAAGCAGTGCCCCAGACATCAGGAGAGGTCTCCTACCCGCCCGGCCACATGACCTTGGGCACCGCACATGACCTCACCACCGTTGCTCCAGAGCAGCAGCTGCTGTTTCCCAGCAGAGCCTTGTGAGGGGTGCATCTCACAGAGGGGCATGGGCCACAGACTGCCCCCCAGCTCTGCAGCAGCTGCCACCCTGGGAGGGCTCCATCCACTCTGGAAAACAGCCCAGGACCTGTGGACTTGGAGGCCAAGACCCAAGGCCTGGCTCTGCCCCATGTGCCCTCAGGAAGTCCTCCAAGAGCCAGGTGGGCAGGCAGCACAGCCCACAGGCAAAGGTCACTCTGGGCCCAGTGGGCTACCCTCCGGGCCTCTTCCTAGAACGCTCATGTCCTGTGGGACGGAATGACGCCCAGGCGTGTCACTTCCACAACGGCACCCGCCACAGGAGTTATTTTTATAGGAGGAAAGACCACAGCCCTTCCTGAGCTGCCTAAGCCACACAGCCCAATAGACTCCACCCAGCTCATGGTGCTTGGGATGGGGAAACTGAGGCCAGGAGCAGACAGCTGTGGGATCCAGCCCCGTATGTGTAGGGCAGGTGCACAGTGGGCCTTCTGTCCTGGCCATAGCTCCTTCAAGCTGGCTCAAGCAAGCTGTGATGGACCTTGGGTCACCTGCCAGGGAGCACATGGCAGGTACAGCACCCAGGCCTTTTAGTCCTGACGGTACCTTCTCATGGAGCAGGGCACAACAGACTCCCAGGCCCCCCAGCCAGAAGGCCTGGCCATCTCCATAGAATCTGGCTTGGAGGGAGGCTGAGTCAGAGGTGGCTGGACCTTGTCCACAAGGTTGGGAGGGTGCTGAGGCTTACCTCCACCCCCAGGCCTCCATCCCCATACTACCTCCCAGCCTGGCCCTCACCTTCCTGCCAGAAGGGCTTCTTTTCCACCCCACATCCAAGGTGAGGACACCACATAGCTTGGCCGTCGACCCCCCAGGGACACTGTACAGTCAAAGTGGTGTACAGTGAGGCAAGGAGGGCGAGGTGACTAAAACAAGGCCACGGTGCTCTGCACCCATGGACCGTGCCTGTGGAGCCCCTTTCTCCCCCTTGCACATGGTCACCGGCCAGGGATTTGCCCCACACTCTCCTCTCCTACCTGGATGGACCTGGCTCCTGGGTACCCCATCCCCTAGCCCATCCTGTTCTGCACTCCCACACAGCCTGGAGGCCCCCATAGCTCATCTAAAAGCCATCATGTGCATATGACACCAACTTGGCTCCTCCTCTCCAGCCAGGCTGCTCCCAGACCCTCCTAGAGTACCCAGCCTCAGGTGCCAAAGGGCTCAGCTCCACGCTGCAAAACCACTTGGTCCCAAAGCGCACCTCACTCAGGCCTCCCGCCCCTGCCCCCTCCAACCTCAGCACCCAGCAGTTCCAGGACCATCTCCTCCACCCCTCACAAAGCAGGACAGCTCCCCATACCCATAGCTGACCTGCTGGGGCCAGTGCTCCTGGCCGCCTCTCCACCCACCCTGACTCTAAGCCTTATGCCACCCACGTACCACAGGCACACAGGTGGCCACCGCTCCTGGTCCATCCCCATACTTCCTCGCCCACCCCTCGGCCCACACCCCTGCCCCTCCTGGGCCTGCTTCTCCTGCCCCTCCCACCTCAGCCCTGGCACAACTACTGTTCACCGGCTCACACTAGAAAGCTGAGGGTCCTTCCTTCTCAACCCTGCTCACCTCCTCACAAGCCCAGCTCAAGCCCATGCCTGTACCCTGCCCCTGGATGTCTATAGGATGGGCCCACCCTCACCCTGGCCCCGGCCTGTCTCTGGCTCAGCCTGCCCCCTTACAGCCCCAAGGGTTCTTCCCATAGGTAGCTGTGCAGTCCTCACCCCATACCCTCCTCCCCTCAGCCTTGCCATGCCATGCCCCTGACCCCCACATGGGTCCTCTTTCCTTGGATCCCCTTCCTTGGGTGGGGGCCATCTGCCCAGACAGTCTACTCCCCTCCTACCTCTCCTTGCTGTCCCCTTGGGGCTGCCAGCACATGGCCTCCCCTTTGAGGCTTCAGGCAGCTACCTCCCACTCTCTGCGCTGCTCCCCAGGTGCCTGACAAGGAGCCTCAGTGTCTCTGGCAACTACTGGCTGAACGGGAACGCAAGCAGAGGAGGGGCTGGCGAGCACCCACCTGCACTCCCCGGGCACGGCACATCCCCCGTGGAGCAGGTTGCAGCCTTGTCTGCACACAGCTGTGGACAGAGGGAGAGAAGCCCTGCTACGGCAGCCGCCCTGGCCAGCCCCACATGGAGCGGCCCACCCTGCCACGCAGCCCTCACCATCCTTGCACTCTTTGCCCATCCAGCCGTCCAGGCAAGCCTTGTTGCCGTACTGGTCGCAGCTGTAGTGCCCGAAGAAGTCGTCGCGGGGCCGGCAGAACTTGTTGCACGTGGCGCTGTAGTAGTTCTCATCGCAGCGCACACGGATCTGCAGCTCCAGGTGGGCCACGTGGCCGCTGAAGTGCAAGCTCTTCCAACGGTCCTCAGGGTTGATCATGCCGGCATGCGACACCCGCTCAATCAGCAGCTCCTCTGGGGGCAGAGTCCGATGCTCAGCTGCTGTCCCTGAGGCGGCCCAGGAAACCTACCCAGCCAGGTGGCCTCAGGGATACTGGTCAGGCCACAACAGAAGCTCCAGGGCCCAGATTCGCCCATCTGCTCTGGCCCACTTTCGCCTGTAAGCCCCAAGCACCCCCCACCCCCACTGCCTGCCACATAAGACACAGCTCCAACACCAATAGATCCACTGGGCACTGGGCCCACCCCAGCGCAGGGGACGTCCCTGCACAAGTACGCTACCACCCAGACACGCACAGCTCAGCCATCCCCTGCAGGCCAGGGACACCTGGGCAGTGGGGGCCACAGTGGCTCCCTGGTGCCGCCCCTGCACATTTATACCTGTGCAGGCCTTCCAGGATGACAAAGCACAGAGTCCCGCAGGCCTCTGCATCTTGCTACCTCCAGCCAAGACTGGGGTTGGAGGTCTCTGGAGACAGATGGTCCCTGGGCTGCCCCTCTCAGCAAGGCCTGAAATATTTGTCAAGGCTCCAAGAGCCTTGCTCTGGCTTCGACCCGCCCCCCATGCTGAGCCATGGACTCCTCTGTGGTGTTCCCAGCATTGCCACTGGTTGGGCCTGAGGCTCAGCCAGACTTGGTACCCCACTACCCACGCCACTCCTCTTACCAGTGTCTCTCATCTGCAGCCACTGGGCCACATAGACCCTGATCATATCCTGCATCCCTAAGCCACCTCCACCCTGGCCCCATAGGCTGCCTCCATACCTCAGCTGGGAGACAGGTTCCTCATAGGGCCTGCAAGGCTCTGTGATCTGAGCCCAATCTCATTGACCACCCTATCCTCCTGCCCACCACTTTTCAAACACCAGGCACCATCTTCCTTAGGTCCCTGCATAGCCTTGGGAGCCAGCCATCAAACCCTCCCCGCAGGACAGACAGACAGAGGGGAGGCATGCAGTGCAGCCACTCGAGGGTGCCTCACTCCGAACATGTTCTAAACAGCATGCCTGGCAGGGGCTGACTGTGCAGCGGTCAGGTCTGAGAGACCACAGACAGGGAAAAGCCTTCTAGCAGACAGGATAAGGAGAAACAACACATAACCTCCAGGCAGACAAAGCTTTTGGCCACAGGAGCCTTTGTCTCCTGCAGACGAAAGACCAAGAACCTGGCCATGTGCATCCCTGTGGCCTGAAAGGGCCCTACAGACAGCTGTGTGCACCGCCCCCACCAACCAGGGCTACTCACCATCCAGGGTGGTCTCATTGTCCCAGTCCCAGGCCTCCACGATGAGGGTGAAGGAACGCTGTGGACACGGGAGGGCAGTCAGGCACCTGGGACCCTGCCCTAGCTCCCCAGGGCTGAACCCAGGACGGAGGGAGAAACCCCAGGACTGGGGCTCACGTCAACATGGAAGGCGGCAGTTGCAGGGCAGGGCAGGGCAGGGCGGCAGGTACCCACTAAAGTGGCACAGGAGGCCAGGATGTTCTAGCCCCACTGGGGTCTGACATGGCAGAAACTCCCATGGTCCCTCTATAGCCCCAAGAGGGACAACTCCACAGCCACCCTAGCTGCCTCCCCTATGCACACAGGATGCCTGCTGAAAGTCCCTCCCAGGCCAGGGTCCTCACACTAGGGTACAGCAACCCAGCACCTCCCCAAAGGCAGGGCAGCACAGATCATGAGACCTTGGCTACACAGGTAAGAAACAGGCACACAGCCCCTGGGCCCATCTAGCACAGCCTCCATCTGTGGTTACCACTGTTCCCTACTGCTAGGCCCTCCTTCTGCCCCAAGTTGCAGGGACGTAGGAGGGTAACATGAATGGCCCACAGCAGTGCCCAATGCCTACCCCTGGGCACATGAAGAGCTGCCCCGCACGTGCTGCAGCCCCGCAAACTGCTCAGCACTATGAATATGGCCTGGCTTCACAAGCTGCTGGCTTCCCACACAAAGGGACACCACATGGGCAGTGTCCAGGCCCCTGTGGCCCAGTGTGCTGGGAAAACTGGCCTCATTGAGGCTGAGAGTCCCTACCTGCCCATCACCATTGCGCCTGCATCTGCCCACAGACTGCGCTGAGCCAGCCACTCTCTCATCTCCCTTCCCAACCCAGGATAGGTCCTGACTCTCCCAGCCTGTTGCCTGCCACATCTAACCATGCCAGCCTCCGGACACCCAGCCTGGCCTCAGGGGTGGCAACGCAGATGCAACCACAACACACTGTGTCCCCTCCTGAGCAGCTCTGGATGTGGGGCCATATCCACTGGGAGCAAGGCTAGAAGGGACCCCTGGTCCCACCCTGTGGGGGCTACCCTCCTCCCCAGACCCACTAGCCCCCAAACAGTGTCCCACAGCTGCCCTCTCCTAGGTTCAGAGAACAGAGCCACTGCAGAGCAAGGGCATGGGACTAGACTCTCAGTACAGCTGGCACCAGATCCTAGCTTAGACAGTACTGCTGCCACTCAGCAAAATGGGGGCTGGAGTCAGGTCTGAGACTCACAGGGCTGAACATTCACTTGAGCCTCTGGACAGAACGAGTTGCACACGATGGGGCAGGGCAGCCCAAGACCACAGCTGTAGGCCATGCCAATGGCCACAGGCCTGCCTCCTGCTCACCCAAACGGCCACACCTGGGCTTCAGGATGCACAGGCGCTCCTCTCAGCTCCCAGGAAACCCATGCCAGCCATCCAGGTAGGGTTACCATCACCCCCACTGAGCCAGGCTCTGGTTACCTGCTCCCGTGGGGACGTGCGCCTGCCTGCCGCCCGAGAGGGCCCCACCGCCTGCCAGCTGGGCTCCCTACACCTGGACGGCAGGAAGTCATCCAGGGAGAACCTGAGCCGGCAGGTGGGCCAGCACCTGCGGCCCTTACAGTGCCCTCCTCCCCCAGCCACCCACCAGCACTGAGGCCATCCTCTGTACATGACACCCTGACCCCATGCTTCCAACCTACCGGGCTGCAGCCTGGAACAAGGCTTTGTCAACCTCACCTCCTATTGGACAAAAGGGACCATGGTCTCTGGGCAGAGGGAAAAGGGCCTGCTTTTCTCAGAAAGGGACTAGGGCCAGCAAAAGCAGGAGGGGGACTGGAGGTGGTCAGAGAGTTGCCAACTGCCCAGACTTCCAGCTGGCAGGGGGGACCCAGGGATGCCTTCCTACCCAGCTACTGGAGACCTGAGTGGCCCACGGCAGTGGAAGCTCCATCCCCCAAGACCCCGCCACTCTCCCACCCACCTCTACCATACCCCCAACTCTCTGCCTCAAGGCTGAGCCCAGCCATGACCCCCCCCATCTGTCCCTCAAACAAGGTTAACAGGCAGTGGACCAAAGTCATGGGAAAGGAAAACATGAGAACCCCAGCCCAGCACTAGGCCAAAGCCCCAGGCCCAGGGTCTGCCTGTTGTAGTCCCTCAGCATCCTGACCTGGTCCCTGATGGAGCCCAGTGCCGGTGCTGGTGCTGGGGCCAGTGCCAGGAGCCTCAAACACAGACACATTTCCTGAAACCTGAACTCTGGAGAGGCCCAGGGCTCTGCGACCACCCTAACCCCAGCAAGAATGATAGAAGCACCCCAGGCCCCGGGGCCACAGAGGTAGACTACAGCCCACCGGTCTGGGCCCCACTGCACCTACTGTAAAGGGAAGCAGAAGGTTCCATCCCCTCCCACAGTCACCTGGGTCTCCCAGGAGGCCAGGGTCCAGCCTCAAGTCCACGCACACGGACAGGGACCAACTCAGCCTGGGGCCATGGGATGGAGACCAGTTCAGGTCTGGGAGTGGGGGTGGGGGGCTGGTCCTGGCGTCCAAAGAACAGGTGCTCTGTCTGGGGCCTGACTCCTGAGAATCCCTCATTGGCCCAGATAGTCCCCACTCTGTCCAGACACCATGATGCCACCCAAGTGACACTAGAACCCATGACTCCTTCCCAAGCAACCCTGCCGTACACCTTCCATGCACCCCTTCCCATGCCATCCCCACCCCAGGGTGCCCTCCGCCACTTCCAGGCCCTCCACTGCAGCCCACCCTGCCTCCTGTGGCCTTTGCCATGCTAAAGCCCTGGGCAAGACTCCCAACCTCTATGGCGGGCAGTCAGGTACAGGGCAGACCCCACCTAGGCAGAGGTCCCATCTGAGAAGGTATGGCCAGGGCAGACGTAGTGGCCTTGCCACGCATAAGGGACCCTGAAGAAGCACAAGGGGCTGAGGTTGGGGGGTATTAGTACCAGGCCCAGGCCCAGGCAGAACATAGAGCCAGGGTCTCATGAGGCCAGACCTTCACGGTAGATGGGTACAAGGGGCCAGGCCCTGTGTCCACACTCCCCCAATACCTGCCCTCAGCTCAGAGCCCTCACCAACCAAGGCAACCTTCGCCTGCTCTCCGCTAAACACAGCAAGGCCCTTGGATTAAACCCAAGCTGGATGGACCTACAGCTCCATCTGGTTTCACAGGGCCCCCAGGAAAAGCTCCCTGACCCCAGCTCAGGCAAGGAAAGTAGGCCCCATTGGCTGCAGATGGAGCCATCAGAGAAGGGTCAGCCTGACCACCTGGCCATCCATAGGGCTCTGCCCACCTGTTCTTCCTACACTCCTCATCCACCATGGGGCCGTTCCTATATTCTATCACCCAACACAGCTGCCCTTCTGGCACCAACACAGCACACACCAGGACAGGTCTGCTGCTACAGGCCTCGCCCTGGGCAGGCTCTGGGCCCAGCAGGCAGGTTGCTGGGCAGGAATGGCCTTAGCAGGGCCATGGTTGCTCTTTTCCACGCAGCGCACTGCAGGGTAGAGTCTTGGGCTGCCAAGACAGCCCAGCTGCTGCTACCCTGCTCCCCACTTAGCCAGGAGTGCCCGGAAACAAGGAAAAGACTCACTCCTCTCCAAGTGGTCCATCAGCCACTGGCTACACACAGAGTGCTGGCACACGTGAACAAATGTGGCCTCCACCCTGCCAGCCACAGGCCAGGTAGCAGTGACAACAACCCAGAATGACACAGACCTCCTGGGAGACAGGTGGGCCAGGGCCAAGAAAGAAGAGCAACCCCCACTGGTGGGCAGCATGCTGGGTACTACAGCTCTCCATATCCAAGACCTGTGCCTACCCACTTAAGGAGGCTGAGCCCAAGGCCATTGCAAATGTGGCTGTGGCTGGCTAGCGGAGGCCTGCACACACAAGGCAGGTGCAGAGCCCAATCAGCTCCTCGTCTACATCCACAGCTGCACGTCTGTCTTTCACAAGGCCCCCCTATGCCTCTAGAGCCTGAATCCTGGCTGGTTTTAGAGAAGACCCCACCCTCCCTGCTAAAGCCCCTGCCTCCATGTCCATCCTTGCTTTGCCCAGGCAGAGCCACTGCCCCAGTGGGCACCTGGATTCCAAACACACACACCCCAGCTCATGGGACAGAGCCGGATTTGTGGCAAGCTGGAGCAGCACGGCCTGGGGCTGCCGTCGAAGGAGCGGAAATACCAGGGTGCTGGCATCACAGCACCAGCTCAAGGCTGGCAGCTGGGCCACACAGCAGGAGGAGAGAAGGGAGACAGGAGCTGCCCAGCACTGCTGCCCTGCAGCCCTGGCTCTTGGCCGGGCAGGTGTTTATCCCTGTGGGAGTGCCTGAGGGAACTGCCATGAACAAGAGGAAGGGTGGCAAAGTGGGACACAGTGCAGGTTTTGGGCTCCAGGGAAGGCAAGAGCCTGCCCCATCCCGCCCCACAGGGGTCGGCTGGCCAGCAGGGCGGAGAGCCACAGGGACACGCGTTGGCCCGCCACATTCCTCCAGGGCTTCCCTGCCCCCACACCCATGGCTGCCAACTCGAGCAGAAAACACATCCTCAGGTAGCGATTTGGAGCCGCTCTGGCTGGGGCCCAAGAGCAGATGACAGGCTGTGGGCCCTGCTCAGACCTGCCTGCTGCGCACTGTGGGGGCGAGGGGCTGGGCTTGTCGTAACTGCCGGGCTCCTCCTGGGCCTGCCCCTGCCTTCTCCAACCCAGGGCATGTTTCCTACCCCACTGCCTCAGCAGTCAGTGGCAGTATGGGATGGCCAGAGGACTGTGGTCCCCTCCTGGGCAGAAAAGAGCCATGAGGGGTCAAGAAGGAACCACAAGTGGGCGCCTGGCGTTGCTCAGAGGGTACAGCAGAGTCAGGCGCCAAGGTGGGGTGAGGGAGGCCCTGCTGGTCCAACCTTGGCCAGGCCGGGCCCTAGTGCCCAGTCTCTTCCAGGACCAGGTTACCAAGTGGACTCACTCCTGTGTCCCGGGACCATGGCAAGAATGCTCTTGGGTCACTGGCGCCCTGGTCCATCCACTCCCAAGTCATAGGCCAAACCTCTTGGCCACCCTCACCTGCACCTCCACACAGGACACTTTCATTCCTGCTCCCACTCGGGACCAGGCCCGCAGACAGTGACCATGCCTGGAAGGACCTTCCAGTACCACGCTCAGAAAGTGGACAAAGTCAAGCATCAGAAAGCTTCCTGCCCAGGCGCCAGGCAGCCATAGGCATGGGGCCTGCCTACCTCGCTGCTGGACACACACACACACTCACCCAAGCAGGCCCAAATTTGCAGCTCCTGCCAGACCAGCCCTTCCCAAAAGAGACAGATGCCAGATAACTGAGCTTCCCACCCTCCAAAATATAACAAAACCAAGACGGTGGCGCCCCATGGGCTACTGTCTCTTCCCCTGCGGGTCAGGAGCTTCCACCAACATGCGAAGTGGCGGGGTCCCAGGAGCCTGCTCGTGCCCCCGGGCATCCAGGAAACTGCGGGGCGGGCGAGGCTGGCCCTGGGCCCGGGGCGGCTCCGCTGGGGCCTGCCCTGAACCGGCCTCAGCACGCGCGGCACACATGCCTCCGCGGCCTGTTGGCCCCGGGCGCCTCGCGCCTCCCCACCCAGACAGACACGCGCAGAACAACGCAGGCACACGCCGAGACCCCGCGCCCGCGCCCCCACGTGGCCCAGTGCAGACGAGCCCGCAGACCACGCACCCACACTGGTGCGGCGCCCCCTGTTGGCCCCGCCCCGTCGGGAGCTCAAAGCCCGCACCCGCCTTTCGCAGGTGTTGGTGGGACCGCAGGGCCCGACGATGGGGGACACGTACCGGCCAAGCAAACTGGAAGGGGATGATGACGAGGCCTGGGTCTTGGTCAGCGCGAGGCCGCGGCCGTGCGCGCGCTCGGTCCCCCGCTCTGTCCCCCGCAGCGCCCGCCGGCGGCAGGTAGAAGGAGTTGCCACCCAGCACGGGCGTGGTGCCGTGGCCGTAGCTGCAGGGCCCCGTGGGCGTCACCTTGGCCTGGTATTCCTTGAGGCACACGCGCACGTACGTGTCGCACTCGTCGCGGCCGCAGCCCCCCGCGCGTGCCGTCCGGCCGTCGCCGTCACAGCAGGCGCCGCTCAGCAGCTCCCCGTTCGCGTTCCGCAGCGCGCTCAGACGCAGCTCGAAATAGCCCATGGGCCGCGCCGCCTAAAAATAAGGCGCGGGAGAGCCGAGGGAGGCGCGGGCCGGGGTCAGGCAGTCCCGCCGGCCCGGCCCCCTCGCCCGAGGGCCCTGGCCGCGCGGTCCGGGGGGCGGCCGGTGCGCCCCGTCTGCGCCCCTCCCGCCGTGTCGCGCGCGCCCCGCTCACCTGCACGCACAGCGCCAGCAACAGCAGCAGCTGCCGGGGCAGGAGACCCCGGCCCCGAGCCCGCATCGCCGCCGCAACCCCGCCCGCGGCCCGCCGCCGCTCCCCGCGCCCGCTGCGGCGCCGCGCCGGCCTCCAGCGCCCGCGTCCGCCCGCCCTCCGAGCCCGGCGGCAGCGGCACAGGCGGCGGGCGGGGTCGCGCGTGGCGCCGGGAGCGCGGGCTGCGGCGGGCGGCGGGCGGCGGGCGGCGTGCGAGGGCGGCGGCTCGGGCTCGCGGCGGCCGGCTCCCGCGCCGGCCTGGCTCCCACCCGGCTCCCACCCGCGGTAGCGGTGGCTGCGGGTCCCGGCCTCGGCTCTGCGCGCCCGCGCTCCGACACCGCAGCCAACAAGTTCGGGACGAGACTGACAGCTCGCTCGCCCATTCGTCACCCGCGCACCTGCATATGCATGAGGGGGCGGGGCCGCGCCGCTGGGTGGGGCGCGGGGGGGTCGCCCCGGCTTTAAAGGCGGCGAGGGTGCGGCCTCAGCGCGGGGTGGCTGGTAGTGGGGCTGCTCCTTCGCCCTCGCCCACCCTCTCGCCTGGCGGAGGCAGCCGAGTCCCGACTGGGATGGGGTGGGGGCGCCTTCTAAGGTCGTCGCCGCGCTTACCTCCCTTCCATGCTCCACCACCGCGCCGCTCCTGGTCCCAATGGAGATGCTGCCTGCGGAGAGCCAGGGCTCGCCCCTGCGGCGCACCCCTTCCCCCGGGACCCTGTAGTTCCATGACTTCCTGCAGCTTATCCGCTCACTGAAGGGGGTGCTGCTGCCCTCCGACGCCGGCCCTACCCTCCAAGAGGCACGGGTGGTCAAGCAGCCAGTCCCCAAACGCTTCTTGGTGTGAACGGGTTTGCCAGGCCATGCCCTCGAGGAACACCAAGGCCAGAAGTCCATACTCCGGTAGAGATGCGGGAAACACAGAGGCAGGCTAGATGTGCGCATCTAGAGGGCTGCCCAAAGAGAACCTTTGGGCTGCCGGGTTCCCTTCAGCCACTATATCCCTGCCATCCCCCTGATGACCTCACTGTTCCTTGACAGGGTCAACACCAGGGGCTGCTTTCTCCAACCTGCTGTCCTGCACTAGGCAGGGCCCTTTCAGGGCCAGTGTTGCTTTGGGGGTTGGAAACCCCCATACTTGCTAAGGGCTCCTGGGCCACCCTCCCAGAAGCTGCGTTCCCCACCACCTGCCCCACCCTGGGCTTAGTGTACACAGTGCAGTCAGAATCTGAGTCGAACCTGCCTGGCACCCTCGCATAGGCAACTGATACCCTGGGAAAGCCCCACACCAGTTCCCTGCTCCCAGGACAAGGCTGGGGCCAAAGGGAGCCCTGAAGAGGTGGGCCAAGTTCCCCAAGACCCAAACTGCTGGCTCTGCCCCAGGTTCCAACTCCACCAATCCCCTGGGTAGGCTGAGTGGGGCAGGACACAAGCCATACCAGGCCGCTCGCAGAGACACCCCCTCATGCAGGAGTTGGGCTGTGTACAGGGGATCCAGGGGCTGCTCCTTGCAGTAAGGGCCCCCTGTGAACAAGTCCCCTCCCCACTCTGGCCTGGAGGGGAAGTTTCCAAGGAGCGTGAGGCCTTGGGTGGCCCTGCCAGGTACTCAACAAAGCAGTGAATAAGGTGGGCACCGCCCCTGGGACCTCTTTGTCCAAGGTGGGTGGGGACTTAGCAATACAGACCGGAAACCCGAAGGCTGAGGCAGGCAAGCAACACCAGGCAGTAGGAGTCTGATGTATCCCCCAGGGTAGTCAAGGCCACCAGGTAAGGAGTGGGAACAGCATGGGCCAAGGCCCTGCAGTGAAGAAAGCCTGCATGGCACAGACAGTGACCAGACGAGCCTGTGGTGAGACTGAGGCTTCCTGCTAGGACCAACAGGAAGCCAGAGGGCTGCTGAGCTGCCCAAGGTGGCGATTCTGATTGCGACCCCTGACTCACACAGGGCAGGGGCAAGAGGCTTGATGTGCAGGGCTGTGGTGTGAGTGGGCAGAGTCCAGGCAGTCCCCAGCCCTCCTGCGCTCACCCCGATTCCTACTGCTGGCCAGCTCACATCGCAGGGTGTTGACATGGGTCCTGCTTGGAGCCATCACTGCACATTGTGTGAGGAACACTTCTGTCTCATGCGCACAATGGTCTGGCAGGGCAGATCCCTCCTGCCTCCTTCCTGCCCTTTGGGCATGAGACCTGGTCCTTGTGCCTGGGACAGCACAAGGGGTCTGTTCCTACCTCTGCCAAGGGTGCACCTGCCCCTCTAGAACCCTTTCCCTAGTCTCCTGGCAGTCAGTGTAGATCAGACCTGTCCAGGGGCGACTCCAGGCCTGGAAAGTGGCTAGCTACCTTGCTCATAGGAAAGAGCTAGGTATCCGATGGGAGCCTGCCCTTCTGTGGTCCCCTCTATAGCCCTCAGGCCAGAAAGGCCAGGGACCACTGGACCTGTGGGGCTTTCCAGGATGGCAGTGGGCACCACTAGTCCCACAGCTCCACGTCTCACCTAGCTGGGGTCAGGGTGTAGGGATATGCAGCCCCCTCCCTTGCTGGGCGGGGCATCCTGCCTCTTCATCTTTACCCTGAAGGACCCTGGGGAACGGCAGAGCTAGGAAACCCTGTCTCCTAGCTCTGCCATTCTCTTCTAGGGGCTTCATGTGCGCTGGGTGGGGCTCAGCTTGTACTGGATGACATGCACTGGGGACCACTCAGCCTGAGCTGGGGCTGTAGGCCTGCAGCCCCTCCTGTGGACCAGGTTGGGGACCAGGCAGCTAGGACTAGGGCAGAGCTGGCTGGGCTCAGGAGTGAGCTATGCTTCCGCTGGTGTCCTGCAGTGCTAAATATAGCAGCCAGGGAGGGGAGTTTCCGGTTACAGCCCCCCCCCCCCGCCGGGAAATCGATGCCAGCTCCATTAGCCCCGCATGGTGCCTGCTGATTGCCCATCAGGCTGCAGAGCCAGCAGGGACTGGACTGCACCAAGCCCAGGTCCCCTGTCCTTGCCTCTGCCCACCCACCACCCAGAACTTTGCCCCACCCATGCCCACCAGTGCCCCTCCACAGCGGCAGGCCGCACCTGCAGGTCACCCCAGAATGCCATGGAGCCCCCTAAAATGGGCATTAGGCAGACGACCGACGGAAGGAGGCAGGCCAGGTGGCCCCTATCCTGGAAATCTGTCCTGCTGGGGCTGCTCCTGGCAAGGAGACACCTCTACTACCTTGCACAGCCCCTTGGACATGGACACACCTGCTTAAAGACCCCTCCATAGCCATGTCCTTGCCTGGCCTGGATCCCACAAAGCCCCACTTCAGTCACAGCTAGCATTTGCATACAGGTGGTAATGTCCAAGGGGGTCCCTGCCTGGGGCAGGCCACACAGGGGCCAGGAGCATTGTTCTGAGTTCCCAGGCTGCTGCCTAGGCCAGCATGAGCCATGTACCTTTCATGCCCAGACACACAGAGCACCTGTGGGAGGGCAGTCCTCCATTTGTCCCACCATGGGGACTGCAGAGCTTCAGAGCAGGGAATCCTCATGGAGCAAGCTCCTCGTCCCCTATCCCTGTCCCTCAGACCTGGGCTGCCCCTCCCAGGCCCCAAGCATTGCCCAAGGAGCTGACCGGGGCTGAGGCTCTGGGCAAAGATCAGCCAGCCAGGTAGCCACCCTCAGAAAAGGTCAGCCTTGACCTTCTGGAAGCTACCAACCCAGCCCCAGACTAAGTGCCCAGCAGGCCCTTGGAGCAGAAGCTGGACCCACACACCTATCCCATAAGCAGGGCTCAGACGGCTGGGGGGTGACTCCTCTCCCTGCCACTCCAGGCCCTCTGAGTACCAGCACTCAAGGCCAGCAGGGCATGGGGCTAGCACCCTGGGCCAGGCTGCTTGTGCTAAGGACACCACAGTCCTGGTCCCAGTGAGGAGTGGCCTATAGACACGGCTCATGCCCAAGGTCCAGTGAGACCCACTCACAGACCACAGCCCAGGGGGCACACAGAAGTGGTCCAAGCCCAGCAGCAGGCTGGACAGAATCACCCACCTAGCTAGGAGCAGGAAGTGTGTGCCATGCAGAGTAGGGCTGGCTCTACCCCACGCCCACGGACATGGCTCACCCTGGCCATACTGACCAGGAAGCCAGGTCCTGGGGCTGTACATTCCCACTCCCTGCCCCAACAGCCCCTCCTATAGCCTCAGGCCAACCTGTTCCCCACTCCCAGTCAGCTGTCCACTGGTCCCCTGCAAGCCCACCACGGGCAACAAGGGGCTTTCACCAATAGCCAGCCCTCCCCTTCTCCTTTCAAGCTGCCCAGGTCAGAGCTCAGCATGGCGCTATCAGCTAAAGTACTTGACTTTATTGGTCCACAGAGCAGGGCCAAGCCTGGAGCTGCCTCGGTCCAGAGCCCAATTCAGAGCCCAAGTCTCACTACAGACCCAGGCTGGGGGCCACCTGGCTGAGGAACCACGAGATGCCAAAGATGACACCGAGAGTCTTGGGGATGTCAGGATCGTCCGCGAAGGCCTGGGCGCCATCCAGGGGCAGGTGCACAACCTCGATGAGTTCGCCCTCCTCTGCCAGGCCCCCACCTGGCCCGCCTCGCTGAGCATCTGTCACCTCTGCGTAGAACATGGTCTGGCTGGAACCTGTCAGTCCCACTCCGGACCTGTAGGGTGGGATGGGCCTGCTGAGCCACAAGATGGCCCCACCACCCTGTGTGGCTCACCCTGGGTAAGGGGGACCTAGGTCATGCTGAGCAAGTCATCTGTGGTTAGCTGTTGTACACAGAGGCAGGAGGGTTTCAGGTGACTGACTTGAGTTCAGGTGGGCCTGGCCTGCTCTGGCAGGTGTTCAAGGGAGGGGGTTTCAAGGTCTGAGATGGAGGGAATCAGACACTATCCTGCTGCCCTGAGATGAAGCACCTGACAGGACATCAGAGGACACAGGGCAGGGCCTACAAGCAGGCAAAGAGCTGTGAGTGGTCCCCAGCTAACAGCCAAGGAGAAGACAGGGCCTCTGACACCAAGGGACCAGACCACAGTGCCACAGCCACTGCACAGGCTGGGAAGAAGCCCCCTGGCAGATGGGCAGCACTGGCTGCAGTCTGGTGAGACCCTAGTCAGAAACTGAGCCCCCTGCACACAGACTCCAGATCCACAGAAACCACAGGCACAGCAGGCACTGCCCAAGCCCCAGCCCATGGCAGGCTGCTCTGCACATTGCTGCTTCTGCAGCTCTGCTCAGTGGACCCCAGCACAGGCACCCACTGTGGGAAGCAGGGCACCTCAGGACTGTGTGCCAAGCAAACCCGGCTGTGGGGTGGGCCAACTGCGTGGCTGCGTGGTGTGAACTGGCAGCTGCAGAGGGTGAGAGAGGGTCCCTTGCTTGGTGGAGAGTGGCCCAGACTGGCAATGCATAGGGACAGAAAAGGTGACTGTGTGGGCATGGGGTAGCAGGAGCAGAAGGGGACCTCGCCCAAGGGGTGCAAGATGAGAGCCCTCAGAGATGTGCCTGACAGAGGGGGTCAGATATGGAAGACGGACACCTAGGCCACCCCAGCTGCTTCACTGCTCCCCTTTCCACATACTTTCCAGGGCCATGGACCAGGAGCCCCAGAACCCTGCCATTTGTCTTGCCTGTGAGAATGCAGGGATGGCCATCCCAACTTGTGCACAGCCCGTCTGCACACAGTGCCACAGCCTTTTCTTCAGAGTGCTCACTGGGCAAGTGCTCCCCACTGAGCCCCATTGGCTCAAAGCCCTGCTTGGGAACCCTGCAGGCAGGGCCGCCTGTCCAGGTGCCCAGACATGACACCTTCTCCAGCAGCCCCTGCCTGCCCCTCCCACTGGCCCAATCCCAGTTCAGGACCTCGGCTGGGTCATCAGGAAATCTGCAGATAACAAGGCCAGGCCTTGCCCTCCACATGGCCAGCCCTTGGGCCTGGAAAGCCTGCCTTAAAGCCTGCAGGGGAGCCCCACCAACAGCCCCAGTGAGACCCTTGGAGGCTGAGCCAAGAGAGCCCCAGACCTAACAAGGGAGGGTGGGAGCAGCCCTGGCCTTGAAAAGGTTGCAAAGCCTGGTGCTCAGCTTGGCTAGGGGTAGCCCTGGAAGACCTCAGTTGGGGTCAGAGACCCACTACAGTGCCTCCAGGGCAAGGCATGGCTTCACCCCAACATCCTGTTCTGAGAGGACAGACCCAGTTGGTGGGCCCCATGGGGGCAAAGAGGAGTCACCTGGGCACTGGTGGGGGCAGGGACCAGGCTAGGCTGCCCCAGGCCTCTCCTGAGGACAGCACTGTGACTCACCCCACCCCCAGTGCCCAGTGCTTAATCCCACAGGAAGTGGAGACATCTGTCGGCAGCAGCTGTCACTGAGCCGGGCCCCATGCGCTGGGCTGCAGCATGGGGACACAGGCAAGTGTGCCCAGGAGGAGCCCAGAACCTCGACTCTTGGCCCGCTGTCAGACGCAGCTCAGGCATGCCCTCCCACATGATGAGGAGAAGGGCCTGCTGCCCACAAGGCAGGGCACTCACTCCCACCCCACCTGTGCCACCCTGGGCCACTGCTCACCTGTACGTGGCGACCCGCCGCAGGTCGGAGGGGGCCAGGCGGTAACCGCACTCCTCCCAGGCCTCCTTGCAGGCCACCTGCTCCGGTGAGAACCCAGGCTGGTCCACAAGGCCAGCGCACAGCTCCACTGTCACCCCCGCAGAGCCGGGCAGGGCCGGCAGCAGCTCTGCGGGACCGTCCCGGGCTGCAGCTGCCAGGGACCCCGGGAAGCAGCGCTCCACCTCGCCTGCGTACACAGCTGGACAGGGAACACAGCCACGTGGCAGTCGCCTCCCAGCGACCTGCTTGGGCCACACCCCTCACCAGGCCTGTTTCCCCCGGAGCCCCTCCCCACATTACTTTCAAACCCTGGGCCCCCCATACTCCACTTGAGGCCTCACCTGGCCGGAACTGCCTCACCAACACCAGGCTCCTCTGCGAAGAATTGAACAGGAGGATGGCCACACTGCGGGGTGGGGGCTCAGCAGAGGCCCTATTCCCAGCTTACCCCACCTCCCAGCCAGGAACGTTTGGCCCTTAACTCAGGGACAATGAAGTCAGCCAGGCCCAGAGACGGCCAGGGACAAAGCCAGGCTAGGCCCTGGGCCTACTGTGTGCCACAGAGTAGGGGTGGGTGGTAGGCAGCGGAGGCCAGGTAACTGATAGCCGCTTGCCCCTGATAGCCAGCCACTCACAGCTGCACCCCAATCCTAGGGGCAAGTGCCCCAGGCTGGCCCCTTGAGCCCTAGGGGCAGGTAACTGTCAGGCCTTAGCCTACTCTTGGGACAGGAAAACCAGTGGCTAGCTGGAGAGGGAGATAGTAAAGGCCATGAAGGAGCAGAAATGGGGCAGGAATGGGGCCCCATCCTCCAACCCCCAGGGTCCTCATGGGCCCCAGCAGCCAGGCCAGGCCCTCACCTGTCATGCGTCTTCATAAAGTCCCAGGACTTCTGGGCACCATTCTGAAAGAGGCAGAGTGGCAGTCAGCAAGGTCCAGCACTGCCAGCATGGCAGAGCCCAGACAGATCCACTGCCCATCAGGAGCTCCCCTCAGGAGCTTGGCATGCAGGCCAAGGTGTACCCAACGGGAAGGCAGAGAGCCTGGGCAAAGGCAAGACCCATGAGCACAGCTGCACCAGAGATGTATGCTGTCACCAATTATGGGAAAGACCATGGTGGGCATGGGGAAGGGTAGCAGAGTGATGGCCTCAGGGGCATACCAGGGAGGGTCCGCAGTGGACAAAGCCAAACTCACCACTAAAGTATACATGGGCCCCTGGACGAGGCACACAGGCAGGCCAGGAGGATCCACCAGCCTCCTGAGTGACACCAGCACCAGGGGGAGCTGGCCTGGGTCACAACGCAAGGTTTGCCAATCCACAGTCCTGGCCAGGGCTGACCTCACACTTCCTGTGGTCGCATTCCCAGTGTCCAACAGCACTCTGTGACATGAGGAGCTGGGGCAGGGCTGGGTCCATGGAGGAGCCAGGCTAACAGCAACAGGGCTCTAGGTATGAGGAGCCAGCACCCTGCTGGCTAGATGCCGCTGAGCAGGATGGGCTCTACCTGGACCGGAGGTGGTGGCCATTCTTCCCAGGGGTCTCAGTAGATGGCGCTGGACCTGGACCCCGTCATGGCACCCATCCCCAGTGAACATGGTCTACCTTGCCACTCAGGAAGAGCCCTTAAGGACTTCCTGGAGGTGGGTAAAGGGATCCAGGCAGGAGCCTGGTGGGCAAGGCCCAGAGGAGGTTGGTCCAAGCCTGGCCAGAAGCAGAGGCGTCCTGGTTTCCAAGGTGAGGGGCAATGGCCTGCCAGGTCCAGTTGTCTGAGAGACGGTTGCAGCACCACCCTGAGAGGCGAGCCTGGGCCTGCCTGCTGTCTTGCCACCCAGGGGGGCCGCCACCTACTGGGCCACTCCAGGGGAGGCCCTTGAATCCTACCTGAGGAGGTTGGGCCTGCCCCAGGTCTCGGTTGCCCAGGTAGGCCTCAGGGACCCTCTCAAGATCAAAACTTTGTCAGACGCACAGGGCGAGGTCCAGAGAGACCCACAGAGGCCTTGGGAGGCAGGGACAAGCCAAGGTGCACCTGCCCTTGCTGCTCAAGGTCACAGAGGAACCCTGCACATGCCCACGACCAGGCCTCCCTTGGGCAGGTAGCACAAGCAGCCAAGGGCTGCAGCTGTACCCCAGTGACAAACTCTGGCCTTGGGAGGCTGGTAGCCATCTGGGAGGCAAGGGAGCAATGGCCCCTCTCCTACAAGTCCCTGTCTGGCTCACTGTCCACCTGCCCCCTGGCCATGAGCCATCTCATGCTGCCACGTTCCCGGCCCTGACTCAGAGGGAAATGGATCCCACTCTCATGTCCCCCAGCTGGTCCCCTCTGTCTCCCAGCTGGTCCCCTCCACTCCCCTGGGCTCATACTGCCCTCAGCACCCTGTCCTCAGAAGCATGCAGTAGGACCCCTGGGGCAGGGAAAGCAGGTCTAGTGGTCCCTCCACTGGATGCCTGGAGGTGATGGGTAGAGAAGGGTTTCTCCCAGGGCAGACAGGGGCACCAGAGCCCAGACCAGCTGGGATTCCGGGGGCTGTGCTGTAGAGGCAAGAAGGGAGTTCTGAGTGGCCTGGAGGAAGCAGCTGCTGGCCACGAACTGGCATAAAGAAGGTGGCGAAGGCAAGGGCAGGTGTGGGGTAAGGTGGCCAGGGCAGGAGGCACAGTATTTCCGTGAGTCTACTGTGTGCCCCGAGCTGAGCACAGCAACTTCAGCCCCAGGCTGTCCCCGGCGGTCCGGCGCTGAGCAGTGCGGGTGCTTCCCCCAGAGCGTCCCTCCGGAGGAAGCCCACCTTGAGAGGCGCCCTCTTCTGCCGTCTCCCTGTCTACCCAACTATCTCGGACTCCAAGTCTGACCAGGTGGGTTACCACTTCTGGGATCCCCAGACGAACCATTGAGTCCAAACGCAAAGGAGGAAAGGGGTGGGCCCGAAAAACACAACACTAGCGACGCTCCCTGAAGTTACGACGCTCCTCCAACCTCCCTGCCCCACCCGGGACCCTAGAGTCTAGCAACCCGGGACAGAGCACGGAGGCGGGGCTTGAACCCCGAGCGGGGGGGCAGGGGGGCCGGGGCCCAGGAAGGCAAGGCCTGCAAGGGCGGGCGGGAGCGGACGGAGCTCTCGGGGCGAAGCGCAGGAGGGGCGGGGCCTCGCGGGCGAAGCGCGGAGGGGCGGGGCCTGGGGCGGGGCCTGGGGCGGGGTCCGCGGGGCAGCAAGGCAGCACGGCCGAGACGGCGGGGCAGCTGGGCTCTCACCTGTCGGTAGTGCAGCCGGAGCGGACACAGGTACACAGAACTGGTGCAGGGGCCCACAGCCGCGCCCTCGATGCGATCCATGGCGGCGAGGTCGAGCTGAGCGGAACTAGCTGCGCATGCGTGACCGCAGCCTGGGCATGCGTGGCGAGCGAGGGGCGGAGCGCAGGTGGGGCTGGGTCTCTGTGGGCTCCAGAGTTGCGCGCGGCTGAGCGGGGCGGGGCCTGAGGCGGGGTGGGGGAGAGACTCCCATCCACCCTGTCGCTGGGCTCCTAGGCTGGCAGCGTCCCGGAGAGTGATCGGACCGTGCAGGGGTGGCGGCCGCGCTCTGCCGCCTCGGCTCTCGGGTGGGGAGGAGCCGGCCGTCCTGCATGGGAGCAGCCGCCCGCGCTCCCAACCCGCACCTCCAAGCTGTGCGGGGCCGCAGATGCTGCTTGGCCTGTGGCGCCCTGGGAGCCGGCGTGTGACTTTGAGAGACTCCCGCCTGCTGACAGCGCCCGCGAGCCCGGTGCCCAGGGCTGTGGTGAGCGCCCCTCCTGTCTGCCGGGGCCGGCGCAGCCCTGCGGCCGCGCTGGGCGTCCGTGTGGTGTAGTGGCGCTGGCTGACTAGCGGCGGGCCGCGGGTGACTCTGCCCCGCCCAGCCTGCGGCAGGCGCTGGAACGCGGGGCGGCCTCCTGGCCCGCCCGATCTCCCCTAGAGGCTTGCGCCTGCTGGGCTCTTGGGCCCTTCCCAGCCCGCGTCCCCCTGCCCAACCTCGTGCCAGGATTCTTATGCCCCGCCCTGGACGTCACATCGTAGGTCTCAGAGGTTAGTAGCTAGGTCTTTTGGATAAGGAGAACCAACATAGTGAAAATGGCCATGCTGCCGAAACTTTTATATAGATTTTATACAATCCCAGTCAAAATACCAACAGCATACCTCACAGAACTAAAGAAAACAATCCTAAAATTCATGGAACCAGAAGAGACCTAGAATAGCAAAAGCAATTCTGGGCAACAAAGGCAAGGCAGGGGGCATCACAATCTCAGACTTAAAATTGTACTGTAAAGCTAGTGTGATAAAAGCAGCATGGTACTAACAAAACAACAAAAAAACCCAAAAATCAAAAACAGACCTGAGGATCAACAGAACAGAAGATGCAGAAACAACTCCAAACACATTCAGGCACTTCAGCTTTGACAAAGAGGCCAAAGACCTTCCCTAGAGGAAAGACAGCCTCTTTAATCGGTGGTGTTGAGGAAACTGGCTCTCACATGCCGAAGATTAAACCTAGACCCGCAGCTCTCACCATGCACTAAACTAAAATTGAAGTGGATCAAAGATCTAAAAAAAAAAAAACAAAAAAAAACAAAGATCTGAATATTAGAACAGAAACACTTAATCTGCTGGCAGATGAAATAGGTAAAACTTGAAAACTTAAGTGTAGGCAAATGTTTTATGAATAAAACCCTGATCACACAGGAAATATTACAAAGAATCAACAGCTTGGCTCTCATATTACAAAGCTTTTGCACAGCAAAAGCAACAACCGAGTGAAGAGACAACCCACAGAATGGGAAAAAAATTTTTACCAGCTATTCTTCAAAGGACTAAATTTAAATTATATAAAAAATCAGACCCCCAAATTTAAAGACCCCATTCAAAAATGGCTATCTGAAATGAATAGACATGGTTCAAATGAAGGCAAACCACAGATAAATATATGAAAATGTTCAACATCACTGGTCATTCAAGAAATGCAAATTAAAACAACACTGAGATTCCATCTCTAGAAAGAATGATCCATTCTCTAGAAAGAATGATCATCATCAAGAAATCAACCAGAGCCGGGTGTGGTGGCTACAATCCTAGCACTTGGGAGGCTGAGGCAGGAGGCTCACCATGAGTTTGTGGCCAACCTGGGGTGCACAGTGAGCTCAAAGCCAGCCTGAATTATGTAATGAGACACTGTGTCAAAAAGGGGGACACTACAATGGGGCACCAGTACTCCATAAAGAAGGGTAAATGGGAGATAATTTAGGCAGATGGATGCACCTTGAGACCACATTTTAAGTAAAATAAATCGGACACAGATGTTTCAATATTGCTTGTTTCTCTTGTGAGAGAAACCAAAAGCATAAACAAGGGCCAAACTGGATGACAGACATTGGGAAGTAGGAAGAAAATATTCAAGCGAGAAGGGGAACAATGGAGGTGGTGACGGATGGGAAAGAAGAAAAAGAAGAGAATAAAAGAAAAAATGGAAACTGTTTGTAAATGAGAGGAAGATGTGTTGAAGGGAGGGGCAGAGAATGGGAAAAAAGAATCAAGGTGCATCATGCACAGGTGCAAATTCCCTACAATGGATGTGACCCTTATGTATATCAAGAGTACCAGTAAAAGTCATAAAAAAAAAAAATCTAAGTTCTGAGCTACCACAGCTTGAAGGCGGGGTACACTACAGTTGGCATATCACAAGTGGGGACACATGGTGCACACAGAGCCTAGCCGCCACTCCTGGCAACTGTAGGCAACTGTGCTTCCCAGCTTTGACCTAGTCACCCAGTGGCCAGAGAAACCACCCACCCTACTCCTCCCCATCCCACACAACAGGCAGGTGGGCCTCTTCCTCCTGCACCTGGGGCCACTCTTGAAGCCCCTTCCTGCCTGCCTGTGGCTGTATGGATACTGAGGACAAGTCACAGCTTTTGATAACAGCAGCAGCCAGGCAGAGATGGGGCAGGAGGCCTGGCTCGTGGGCTGGGTACCCCTGCTCCAGCTACCTGCTCTTCTGCCTGTCTGAGTCTGCTAGCAGGAAGCCCCAAAACAGCATCTGGAAGAAGCCAGCCTGCCAGCCTCCACTGTACCTGTCTTCCTGTTGAGGGAGCAGCTTGTTCCACTAGGACAAGCCCAGGCAGCTTCCTTGGGGCTTCGAGGGGCACTGGGGTCCTGGCAGGGAGCAGGAGACCCATCTGAGGAGCTCTGCATCAGAGTAGTGGCTGTGCACATGGGAGCCTTGGTCCCCAAGGAGTGATGAGGTGATGGGACCCCATGGGGTCCAAGTGGCCCAAGCCAGAGGGGTGCTTCAGAGACCCTAATGAGTTCAGGGACTGAGAGAGCTCTTCGTGGGGACAGAGGACCCCCTGTCAGTCCCCTGTGGCTGCGACTATAAGCCAGATCTCCACAGATCATAGTGTAGAGCCTCACTATCCCATAGGGCAGGACTCCAACACTCACAGTGTCAGCAGGAGCTTGGGAGCTTGGGAGGGCCACCTTCACTTTCTCAGCTTCTAGGGTGCCACACAACTAGTGTCCCCACCCTGCCCTCAGAGCAGTGACTGTGTCTGTCCTCCTACGGTCTTTATCCCCTAGGCTTCTCCACTACCCTCCAGCCTCCTCCTTGGGACACGTAGGACCCCCAAGAGCCCAGGGCGCCTCTAATCTCAGGGTCCAAAGTCACATCCCATTGTCCCCTTCACCATAGGCTGCAGGGCTAAGGACCGGGACACCCAGTAAGCACATGATAGAAGGCGATACCATGCCCAGGACAGGATCCGGTATCCTGTTGGCCTAGAGACACTGAATTGCTTCCTTTGTCTGTATGGGGTGGGCAAAGACTGGAGGGCTCTGGTGAGCAGGGCCCCTGGTGGCACCAGCTAGAGGATGGTCTAGGGTGGTGTCTAGTGCCCCAGATGGCACAGGAGGACTGTGGGTTCCTCCAGGGCTCAGGTTTCCACTGGGGAGACAGCAGGATAGGTCTGGAGCAATGCTCAGGCCATGACGACCCCGGGAAGGTGGGAAGTCAGAGGCTGGGGGACCAGGTGACTCTAGGGGCACAATGCCCTCAGTGTGGGCATCTGGCAGGTGCCACTCTGTAGTTCTGGTTCTGAGAGACCCAACCCCCTCCATCCCTGTGCCTGATGTGAAGCAGATACCCCAGAGCAGTATTCTCACCACCCTAGGTCTCCAGGGGAAGCAGGATCTCCCTGGTGCCACACTGGAGCCCTAATGGCACAACCACCTGTGGACTCCTCCCTCCACAAGGCTCTCAGGCCCCCACCCCAGTTCCTGCTTGAACCCTGGGGTTAGTCTGCCAGGTTGTCCAGGGATGTATGAAAGGCATGGGCTGTAGTGCTGGGCAGCCACCTTAGAATGGTCTCCTGGGTGGGCGGCGCATGCGGGCCTCATGCTGGGGTTGCGGGCTGGGTTGTGGGGGCTCCTTGGTAAGACAGCGGGCCGGCGCTGGCTGCTGCAGGTGACAGAGGCACAGGGAAGGCTCCCTCGGCCCTGTGGAGTTGAGAAAATTGAAGCACAGATATTATCTGGACCAGATAATACCTTAAATAGTAAAACAGGGTGCACCCTTGGGCAGTCCATCTCTGGAATCTATACACACAACCGCTACAGTGCACTGACCCTTCAGTAAGTTCCGAAACATGCATCGTGGATATTCAGAAAACAATTTCCTGAACAATAACAACCAAATGGGACTGGACAAAATCCTTTATCCATTAATTGGAATCCCTCAGACCATCAACGGGAAAAGAGTTGTAAGACTTGTGCCTGGATTAACCAGAGTGTGCACGAAGGTTCGATGAGCTGAAGAGCAGCGGAAGCTCACCTGTGGGGAATCAGTGCACTCTCCTAACAGCCGCTGGCCAGGGTCCTGTGGAACCTTAGCCACATATATTAAACCTTCACTTCTTGACCACAGGGAGATTTTCAGGAGACTCAGGTTGATCAGGATGCAGTTTCTAAAGCTGGAATACATAGTATAGGAATTGTTCTTCAGAAAGTGACAACTACACTACTCATAATGTGGAGAAAAGATTGAAGAATCTGAAGGGTAGGAAGCTGGTTGTTTGTTAGATAAGATTTAATATCAACTTTAAATTTTAAAATATTCATGTTTATATGCATCAGTTACCATATCTTAGGAATTTCATACTATACAATTGTTGAAACAGTTGGAATCAGTTTAGTTCATATTTCTTTTTTGGAGACAGGGTTTCACTATGTAGCCCAGGCTGCCCTCAAACTGACCATGATCCTCCTGCCTCAGCTTCCCAGGGCTGGGGTTACAGGTGTGCACCACCACACCCAGTTCATATGTTGAACTAAAAACAGTTGCATAATACTTAAACATACAGCTTGCCCTGTTATAATCTAGATGATAACTTGCCATTTTAAAAAATCATTCTCACAGTTGTAAAATTAGAAATACATCTATTAATATAAAACTATGAAAAGTAAGTTTTAATACCCAAAGAAAAATCTGTCATTTTCCATCTTACTTAAAGAATTTAGATGTTTTAGAACTATTTGAATATAATCATCAGTTAGAAATTAAAAGAATATCTTGCAGTGTTGTGAGTTTTGCTATTTTATATTATTTTATGTTTTGCATATAATAACTGCATGTGTTCTAAGTGTTCACTGTCGCCTGAATAAGGTACAGAACACTTTCATTGTCCCTCAGCATTTCTTCATGTACCTTAGTTTTGGTGAATTTTTATTTTTATTTATTTATTTTTGTCTTTTTTTGAGACAGGGTCTCTCTCTGCAGTTCAGGCTGGTCTTGAGCTCACTTTGTAGCCCAGGATGTTCCCAAACTCCAACGATCCTCCTGCCTCAGCCTCCCGAGTGCTGGGATTACAGGTGTGCTCCACCACACCTGGCTAGTTTTGGTAGATTTTTTAATAACAGCTTCCTTAGTGTATAAGTTATGTATCATAGAATTAACTTTGTGTGTTTTATTTTGTTTGCATTACTGGGTATTGAGGCCAGGGCCTTCAAACTGAGCTACTTCCCACCCATCCACTCACCCAACCCACCAATTCCCTTTTTATTTTTGTTTTGAGGCATGGACACACTAAATTGCTAAATTCCAAGGCTGGGCTCAGATGTGCAGTTCTCCTGCTCAGACTCCCAGAGCTGGGATTACAGGTGTGCAACCTTGCACCAAAAACATTCTGGAAATGAGTGATGGTGATAATCAAAGAACGATGTGAATGTTACTTAGTGCCACTGAACTGTATACTTAACAGCAGATAAAATGGTACATTTCACATGTACGTTAACGGTAAATTTTGCAAGTGTGTACAGTTCAGTGATTATTAGTTTATGCACATAGATTTTGGGGTTTTTCAGTGGGGTTAGAGATTAAACCCAAAGTCTTGGGCATCGCAGGCACTTGTGCCACCACTAAAGTACACCCAAATCCTTTTGGATTTTTAAAATTTTTATTCTTGTGCTTTTTTGTCTTTTCTTTTTTTTAACTCTGAGATGGGCTTGTGTTGTGTTGCCCACACTGGCCTCTGCCTTGCAGCCCTCCAGCCCCCTTCTCCCAAGTGGCCGCTGATGGAGCTGGGGTGCAGCTCAGTGGCACAGCACCTGCCTGGCAAGTACAAGGCCCTGAGCTTGATTCCCAGAACAAAAACCCGACAACGACAAAACAACACAAGTAGCTGATATCACAGGTGTATGCTACTGCACCTACCCAACATAGATTTTATTTTTAAACTGTTAAATTTATCTGTATGATACAGCAATTTGCCAGGTTTGTGTGTGTGTGTGTGTGTGTGTGTGTGTGTGTGTGTTCTGAGATTATCTGAGAGTTCATACTATGGTCTAGAAAGCCATAGAAACTTCATGTTTCACTGTATCAGTTAGTTGCTTATATTTTTACCATTATTTCTTTGAAAGAATAATTTGTGAAAATTTTTAAAATTTTGATAGAGCATTGATTATAATTCTTTTTCTGGTAGCTGTTTTATGTAAGATGTCATGCTTTGTGTTCAAAATTTCAGAAGCTCAATTAAACACAATAAATTCATATTGTACACTTTAAAAGACATGAGCCCCATGGTAGGGATGGTAGTGGGCTGGGAAACCCCTTCCTCTAGCACTGACAGGGTCACCACAGGGGCCACTTCCACTCACTCCTCCTTTTTTGAGACAGAGTCTCATTATGAAGTTCATGCTGGCTTTAACTCATTCTGTAGTTCTGGCTGGCATTGGATTCATGCGGACCCTCCTGCCTCAGCCTCCTGAATGCTGGGATCACAGGCACGTGCCACCATGCCAACTCGCTCAGCCCTTTGCAGGCTCCAGTTAGCACCTGGCCGTCCAGCGTGCTGAGAGGTACACATTCTCTGCTGCTGCCTGTGCTGTGGCTGCTTGGCCAAGCTTTCTTAGGCTGAGGCTGCAGGTGCAAGGTAAACTAGCAGATGACATCTAGGATGGGAGGTCAGACACAGGGTCACACTGAGTGGACAGTAGCAAGGGGTTGGGGAGTTTTTTGTTTCTGTTTACTTTTATGTATGTCTGAAATTTTTCTGAACAGACTTTTAAAAGGGGCTCAAGTGCTTGGAGGAGGGGTGGGGCCATCACTATTGCTCCTCGGTGGCTTTGGCCACCAAGGGACAGAGACAGAGACAGAGATGAGAGCACAAGCACACAGACACCCTGGGGAGCATGGTGTCCTGGCACTACTGCACCGCTGGATGGAGACCTGGCCAGAGTCAACTCTAGCTGAGTGTGAAGGACAGGGGAGCTGCGGAGCCTCCCAGCTTCCTGGTCTGAGTCTCAGGGATGCATGCAGCTGGTCTCCGCAGAGGTGAAGGCAGGGGCTTGTTTGTAGGGCCTGAGGCATCCTTGGGAACACTGGATATCCACACACAGAAGAGGGAAGTTGGATTTTGCCAGATACCACACAAAAATTAACTCAAACCACATCCAAGACCCAGCATAAGAACTTCATGACACTGTATTAGGCAGTGATTTCTTGGATATGACACCAAAAGCACAAACAACTAAAAAAAAGTCAGCAACTAGATTTCATGAAGCATTTGTGGATAAGGAAGGGATTTAAAAGGTGGTCTCCCATCTGTGGAGTAGTACTCATCCTGAAAAAGGAAGAAAATTGCCAGATGTGGCATCCTGTGTGTGCACATCTATCATACCAGGTACTCAAGAAGCTGAGGCAGGGTGATAGCAAGTTCAAGCCTGGCCTGGGCAACAGCCCAAGACCCTGTCTCAAAAACAAATAAAAAAGGAACTATGACGTGCTCTAAGGTGATGAAGTAGAGGCGTCACAGCGGATGAAGCCTGTTTCAGAAAGGCAAAGGCTGATGACTGCGCCTGGAGGAGGTCCCCAGGGGTCAGGTCCATGGAGATCATATGACCAGTCTGGGGGCAGGGTGGGGAGCGGTGACAGGATGGTTCCTGTGGGGAGATGGACACAGCTGACAGCTTCACGAGGAGCGTGCGCCACATGCCAGGGAACTGTTCCCTTGAGAGGGTCATGGTGGCAGGTGTTGGCTTTGCATTTTTCAGTGTAATGAAAGACCACAGGAATGGCTGGCAGTGGTGACCTGGCTGAGGAACCTTGCTTTTCATCGTAGACCACTCAGGACTCTGGTAACTTTCCCATGAACACACTACTCTTTTAATGTCATGTTTTTGGTTTTTGAGACAAAAGTCTTCTTACCAGACCAGGCTGGCCTCAAAATCCTCCTGTTTCAGCCTTCCAAGTGCAGGGTTTATAGGTTGCACCACCACACCAGGCATACTCTCAATTTAAAAACACTTTAAAAATGCTCAAATTAGCTGGGCATGGTGGTACATGCCTGTAATCCTAGTACTTGGGAGACTGAGGCAGGAGGATGGCTATGAGTTGGAGGCCAGGCTGGGCTACAAAGTGAGCTCAAGGCTAGTCTCACTTGATCTTAGCCAAAAGGCCAAAAAGCAATCAAGGCCAGCCTGAAATGCATAGTGAGACCCTGTCTCAAAAAAAAAAAAAAAAAAGTTCAAATTGTGCTGGGCATGGTGGCACATGCCTGTAATCCCAGCATTTGGGATAGGAGGCTGAGGCAGGAGGATTGCTGTGAGTTTGAGTCCAGCCTGGGCTACATAGTGTGTTCAAGGCTCAGCTGGACTATACAGCAAGATCTTGTCTCAAAAAAACAAAAAGAACAATAAAGCTCAAATGGTGTAAACTTTCTATACTGATATTTTAGTATAACTTGAAAATTAGGGGCAAATATGCGGTGGAAAGTATCTGCACAAGGAAGTGAGGACTGTATAGTCAGACGTGAGCATGGGCCCAAGAAGGGACAGGGACAGACCTGGCCGTGGGCTGCAGCGGGGAGTGGCATGCAGGAAAGCTGGGGGTCTCTCGGGCAGAGCACGGGGAGATGGGGAGGCTGACCTGGGGACAGTGCCTTCACTGCACCTGCAGCACCTCCCTGGCACTGAGCCCTTCCCATGGGAGGCCTGGACCTCTGATCTGGGACACCCAGAGCCCCTCTCCCAGGTGTCTGTCCTCTCCTGGGCGCCATGAGCCATGTGCTTGGCTTCTCCATCACTACCTTCCTGGTGTGCTCTGGGGGAGTTTGAGTCCCTGAGTCAGGCCAGCTTGCTCTTTGCCCCACCCTCGACTTCTGGCCTCAGGTGGGCTTGTGCCTGCAACAGGCAGTCTGGCCTTCATCCTCCTGTGACACTGCCCTTTTCCTTCTCCAGCCTCCTTCCCTGTCCTGGACACTGAGGGCTGAACACAGCACACCTGCCCAGGCCCAAGTGAACATGGCGGCAGCAGTCTGGACATGGGGAGAGAGGGGCCACCTGCCCAGCTTCCTCACCCATCCTGTGCTGTACTAAAGCCCAAGGCGCCAGCTGGCTCGATTCAGGGTCTCAAACTCCTCTCTCCACCTTGGTAGGGCTCTCCAGGTCCCCTGGCACCTGTCACTGTAGGACAATACCTCCACACTTTGACCACAGCCCAGCGGGGCATGATGGTGCCTAAGCCCAGGAAGGTGAGGTATGAAAGGGCTGTGTGCCCCTCACCAGCATAGACAGCCCTGCTCCAGGCTGTGTGGTAAGGCCTTCCCGGGCCAGGGCTAGGGGAAGACAAGGGGCAGCCATAGGCCACTAGTGGAGATGACCCTGGCAGGGCGAGACAGGAGACCTCGCCTCTGGCTCTTGCTGGGCACTTGCTGGTGGCCATGATGGTGTCAGCGGGGCTGGTGGCTGCACCCAACCATGTTCCCCACCTCTAGGCACCCCTGTGTCTCCAGGGGAAGCAGCTCTGTGTGAGGCCAGCCCACAGAGAAGCCCACCCGGAAAGGCACTAGCCATGAACAATGCCTTCGTGTGACCGACTTTCCCTCTGCAGGAGAAAATAGAGTTAAGCAGAATGGCAGTTTCCTGCGTTTGTGCCTGTGTCTGGGGGTGACTCACGCAGACCTCCCACAGAGCTGGCCCTGTGAGCCCCACACCCTTGCAGCCTCACCCAGGGTCTGGGCAGGACACAGGCCCAGCCCAGCCTCCCTGGCATCAGTTCCCAGCCTTGCCTGAGCAGGGGCATGAACCAGTTGATGGTGCAGGGTCATGGAAGAGGAGGAGGCCAGGAGCCAAGTGCTGACATTTGTGTAGAGCAGTGGCCAGAGCCTCTCCAGAAATAGAAAGTCCCTCCTCAGAGCAGCGCAGCTCCTTGGAAAGCCAGGGTCCTGGTATGGGCAGGAGAGGAAGGGCCACAGGAAGGGGTCAGCGTGTCCTTGGACATGCAGCTGGAGGTGAAAGTGGTGTCTGCCATGCAGGACTAAAGCCAGCCATGTAGGCACGAGCAGGTCTGTGTGGGATGTGATCCTGCCTGACTGCACGAGGGCAGGCACCATCCTTCACAGTGAGGGCATCACAGGCCCCAGAAATGGGAGGGCAGACCCTGATACTTGCACCCACTTAACAGCAAGGGGGTGTTGCCAGCCAGGGCAGCAAGGACAGACTTCAGTGCTCCCAGCTGCCACTATCTCCATGTGTGGCAGGCCACCTCCCACCCCAGGACACAGCCCAGTTCTGATTCTTTTCCCAAGGGCATCACAGACCTAAGCAGAAAGGACAAGAAGAGCACGGTGAGCCCGAGCCGCAGCGTGGGGGCCCGGAAGCGGGAGCAGCAGCGTTTCCTGGGCCCTAGAGGGCAGCCCGGAGTCTGAGCAGACCTCCTCACAGAGGCCAAACGGGGCCCAACTCCTGGTGATGCTGACCTCTGTGAGCTGGGTGGGGGTTGGGGGTTCCTTCTAGGCAGGGCAGGCCATGGAAAAAGGGGGAACTGTGGCCAGAGCCCCGAGGGCAGGGGAGGGAACTGGACCTGGAGGTGATGGTGGCAGTCTGGCCACTCTTCTGGGTTGCCTGGCTGCCCCCCACTCCCACCCCCACCCCCGCTAGCTTCACCCACATGTGCAAGCCCTTGGTGACCAAATCTTCCAGCGGGGTCTTTGTGAGGCCCTGTTTCGCTCTTGCTTCCCACCAAGGGAGGGCTCAGCCAGGCAGAAGGGGTCAGGGCAAGTGAAAGGGAAAGGGCCCGGATGTGTCATCTTGCCCTGCCTAGTAGCCATGGGTGCCTCGTACCCCGTCTTGCCCACCGGCTCCACAGGCCGTGTGCCAGCTGTGGGTTAGGAGTATCCAAGGCCGCCAGAGTGCTGGGCTGGGTGGCCACGGGCAGGTATGGTCTGGAAGGCGGCCGGGCCTGCATGGGCAGCGGGAGGGGGAATCGCCTGGCAGGGTCAGGATGGAGGGAACAAGCCCTCGGGGACGCCCGACCCTCCCACAGCTCGCAGGGCTCCGATCTTACGAGCCCAGCCCCACTGCTGCCTCCCTGCAGGGGACATCGGGCCACCCTCCCGCCCGCAGCTGCGGCCCAGCGAGCCGGACAGGACCGGGCCGGGGCAGCCTCCGCGGCGGGGCGGCCCCCGCGCCGGGGTTTCCGGTGCCCGACCCCCGCGCGGCCTGCAGGAAGCGGCTGCCCTCGAACAAAGAGGCCGGCGGACAATGGTCATTGAATTGGCCGGGGCGCTCGCATGGGTACGGCCCCAGCTGCCAGGGCTGATAAGCTCTGCCCGCGGGCCCGTGTCCTGCTCCAGCACGCTCGCGGCCCGAACTGCTGCGCGGAACCGAACACCGCTGTGCCCCAGCGGCTGGCGGCCAATGAGGAGCCGACGCGGACCGTTAGCCACTCGTCGACCAATCAGGGTAGCGCAACAGGGACCGGCTCCACCCCCCACCACCACCCGGCTACCTTTGGGTGGGTGGGGAATTCTCCAGACGCCACTGGCCAGGGCCTAAGTGCACCGCGCAAGTCGGGAAGGCTTTCTGTGTTGAGGCCACGGCTAGAGTCGTTCGCACTGGCCCTGCGGGCCCGCGAGGCTTTCGGGAGGGAGACCAGAGCCATGGGCAGGTTTGGAGAGACTGCGGCAAAAGGTGCTGGAGGGCTTGTTCATGGTTCAGCCTGCGAAATCCTCTGTCCTGCTGCTGGCATCGAGCCACCAGAGCAACAGTGACTGTGGGAATGAGGTAGCCAGGGAGAGGCTGGCCTGGCAGGGAGTGAACCCACCTGACCCCAGGCAGTTCCCTGAGAACTAACGTGGCAGGATGATTGGTAAACGCTGTTGGGTATGATGCAGGCACATGACCCAGTTCGCCGCGCAGGCGGGCCAGGGTTGTGGGGTGCAGAAGAACCATAGCCCCTAACCCAGGAATCACAGTCCAGGGCTGACACCCCTTGCCTTCCTGTGAGCACCTGTCCCTGCAGGGAACCCGAGAACCTGAGGGGTCTGGCACGTGGGTACACGTGTCAGCAGCCTCCTGGGCTTCTCTTGCCCAATGGACACCTTCTGCCCCACCTTACAAGGGCACAGCCCAACTGGCCATGAGCACACGAGCGCCCTGCATTGTGTGCCAGTGGGCCGTGTAGACACCTGGACCTGTATGAGCAGATGCCCACTGGCACCTGGCTCCACCAGCCAAGCTGCAGAAGTGGGAGGCTTATGGCCTCCACTCCTGCCCTGTATCACCTCTTGTTGCTCCCTGAGGCCAACGTGGCTGGCCTGGACCCTTGGCTCTGGGACTCTGGGCCAGTGGTGACTCACCACACTCGAGCATGGGGTTGCCCCACATACTCCCCGTGCCTTACACCAGGCTGGCAGCCCGACTCTAGCCCAGTTCCTGCCCTCCTGTGCTGAGTCCTCCAGGGCTCTCCCCACCCAAGGGCTCCAGTCAGCCCTGGCCCGGCCCCAGCCCTTCCCTAACCCTGGCTTACAGCACTAAGGCATTCCTCCCCCTCCCCCCACCCCATCTGGCCAGGGCTGGGAGGACTTCAGGGCTGAGCACACCTCTGGCTGTGGCCACACACTCCTACCCTAGCTTGAATGTCCCCCGTGCAGTGACCCAACCCTCCTACCTCCAGAGGCCCTCATGACCTGTGCAGCCCTTACCCATCCTGTTGTCCCACATAGGCAGGGACCTGCCTCTTCTGTGCACCTGCGACTATGGGCACCTCGTATTTTACCTGGCCAGCTCTTCCCCCAGGAACCCTTCCTGGCTGACCCAGCACACCCAGGCCTGCTGAGGCTCTTCTGGGCCTTCACACCATGGATGCCAATATTCTCTTAAGAGATTTACTATCAGCAGGGACCCAGCTATGCTGCCCACCAGCAGACATGACCCCTCCCTCACCCCAGCAAGTGGGGACACTGTAGAATGGGAGCTCAAGTTGCAAAAGGAAAGAGAAGGCCTAGAAGGCTCCCCTTGGTCTAACCCTGGGGGTGCCTCATCCAGGTGCTGCCCAAGTAGCAGAACAGCTGTCAAGTGGGTTCCTGCCTAAAGGGAATGCCTATCACCCCTTTGAGCAAGTAGCAGCAGGCTCTGGACCCCCCCACCGCCCCACCCCTATACCTGGAGAGCACCACCTGTGCTCCTGCAGCCTGGTCTTACTTTCCGTACCCTTGTGAGTACCCTCAGTCCTCCAGTGCCCTTTTTCCCCCAGCCTCCTGCCAGGGCTTTCAGGGGCAGAAGGGACTCAGCATGCCATGCTTCCCAGAGACCGCCCTGCCTACTGGGGCACACCTGCCCATGGATGTGTGTGTGCACCAGCATGGTTTAAAGCCTGTCTCCCCTCCAGGATGTGGGGGGTCTGCTGCACCCCCATGCTCCTGCAGAGAAAGCACTTTGCAGAGGCTTTGTCCATGCTCTTTGCACACAGTAACTCATAAACGAGTAGAGATGTGTGGCTGGAGGGGATGTTCTGGTCAGGGGGTTTCAGGACAGGGAGGTGAAGGTAGTGAGGCGCCAGTGTCCCAGGGAGGTGGCAGCCCAGCCCAGCCCGCTAGGCCAGAGTCCAGGGACCACAGGGGAATCTAATATTGTCTCCATGTCCCCAGAGTCACATGCACAGATCAGGAGAAACTTGAATCATCCAGCTGCACCCACCTTTCCCACTGCTCCTAGAGACGGCGCAGCTAAGCAACATGCCCCATTAGCTTCACTGGGAAGGACACTGAGCATGGCCACGACGGCGATGGGCCTGTACGTTTCTGTTTAGAAACCCAGACGGCCCGCTACCGCCGGCAGCTCCTCCCCAGGCTGCAGAGCCCATACTGACCCCCCACGACCACATTTTGGAGCATGCAAATGTCTTTCCCTGGGTTCTTCCCCACAACCAGTGCACGCTGCCCTGCCTCCTGCAGGCCCTGCACCCATCAGGGTCTAACCCATACCCTCCCACACAGGGGGGTCCCTGCAGCGGCCAGCTGGGCTGCGCCAGCCTGAGGCTACGGGCGTGGGTCACGGTGCTCCGGGGGCCAGGCCAGGTTGGGGGCCAGGCCTCACCAAGGCAGTGGCTGGCATTGCTGTTTACCATGAACTCCAAATTGAGAGTTACTTCTCTGGGCTGCTACAAAGGCCCCATGGTCACCAAAGAAACAGCCTCCCGGTATCACCTGCTAGAATGTGCTCTACCTCTCACCCAGCAGGCTTCTGTGGGAGCAGTGGGACTGGGGGCTTATACACAGCCCACGTGTCAAGGCCCTTGGCAGCAGCCCTGGGAATGTCCCTACCCTGTCATAGTTCTTCCCTAGTGGGAAGTTAGGGAGGGCCCTGCAGAAAGAGGATCACCAAGGGCCAGCGTCAGGGTTGAGAGGACTGAGGTGGGGTGACGACTGAGCTGAGGCCAGGGTTGGGTCCACCAGTCTGGGGCCCCGGCCCTCACCCTCATGGGTCTCAGCCAGGCCCATTGTGTGGAGACAATGGCTTCCTCAGCCAGGTTCCTCTCCCGCAGGAAAACCATAAAGAGCCTGCCTTTGCCACCGCCCATATCCCCTTTGAAGGCCTGGGCAGGCTGCAGGCACCACCACAGCCTTGGAGCCAACCCTTGGCCCCACCCTTGCCAGCCTGGCCCAACCCAGGCCTCCCCCGGGACCAGCAGGCACTGCAGGCACGTAGCGCAGGACAAAGGGACAGTGCCTCACAGCTCAGGTGCTCAGCAGGCATGCCAAGCCTGGGAACCCCTCCTGGCTCACCACAGGCCTCTCTCAGTGTCCCCCAAGGGGCAAGGACACTGTAGAGCAATCGCTAAAGGGCTCTGGAAGGCTGTAAGGTGGGCGTCCCTGCTCTTGGGGAGGGGCAGTGTAGAGCCCGAAGCTAGAAGGACCGTCTGTGCGTAGGCTCAGCCTTGGACTGCACCCCTCTCTGGCCAGGGCATGCACTGCTATCTCCACTCCAGCAGCCAGGTGGGGTGGGAAAGGCTTGGAGGTGCATTGGCCCAGTGGCCAGAGAGCCCACATGGGGCCGGCACAGAAAGGTAGAGCTCTGTAGGATGCCACGGGGTCTACGAGAGACCATCCCCCAGGGCCTGAGGCAGTACTGGAAGCCCCGACTAAACCAGAGCCGAGAGGCCCCTACCTCACACAGGCCCCACTCTGCAGGCTGCAGTCCCTCTCCCACCATGGCTGGAACCAAGCACTGACCACAGCTGCTCTGGTCAGCAGGGAAAGGCATCTGGTTTCACTCTCCATGGGAGAGTGGACAGGCTAGATGACCTCTATGCTCAGCCCCAGCTGCTGTTACCCACTTACCACCTGATGCCCCTAAAAACCAGCCCAAGCAGCTGGGCAGATCAGGTCAGGCCTGGACACCCACAGAGAAGGCAATACCAAGGGTGCTGAAAAGACATCCTCACTTCCTGCCCCATGCCTTTCCTAGGGAACCAGCAGGGAGAGGCTGCAGTTGAGTGTTGCCAGCATACAGGGATGCTGTGCCCAGAGCAGTGCCCTTTGGTGAGGCCCAGGCTTTCTTGCTTTTCAAGTCCCTGTATGGTTCCTGCTGCCCAGAGATAGCCACCTTGGGTAGGCTGGCAAGGAAACATCAGGCAGCCACAGGTGCTCACGTCTACCCACCACATCCATGCAGCAGAGCGACCTGGGGGTGGGGGGCAGGCTTGGGACCTGTGGCCCTGTGCTCTCTGGGACAGGTGGGGATGTCACTGGGAGAAAAAACACAGCGAAGGAGCCCAGAGGCACTTACATGCAAAAAGGAGCCCCCTGCCTTTCCCCCAAAGCCTATGGAGACAGAGCTGAGCAGAGCAGCTGGGCCAGGAAGACAGCACACAAGGTAGGCTGGACAGGGTCTCTGACCAGTGCCCCATAACCTGGCCTTGCCCACAAACACCCTTGGGTCAGGCTTTGGGCCTGCTGCCACATCCAGCTCCTCCAAGCTGGCCTGGGCACCCCTAAAGGTAAGTTATCAGTACCTATAGTCACTGGCACCTTGCCCCTAAGCATGGGGCTCAGGCAGCTGGCCAGACCCTTGGCTGGCACCTCCTCCAGGTAGGCACCCCATCTCTCATGTGGGAAGTAGGCAACAGAAGGGCACTCACAGAGAAGACACTCAGCAGAGACCGCTGCTGGCTACCTGACACTCGAGTATGTACACAGGGCAGAGGCCGTGAAGGTGCCTCTCCCCTTACTCCCCGGGGCTCCCATGCAGCTGGTGCCGAGTCTTCCCAGAAGGGGCCCTGAGTAGAGGCCTCTGAGGCCCTGCCCAGTACCCTGAACAGACCCACAGCAGGCCCAGCCCCGGAGTCAGGAAGGGGCACGCAGTTGTGCCCCCACACTGCCTGTGGGGTGGGGCCACAGACCCAAGTGCCCCTCTCAGCCCTACACTTGTGCCAGCAGAGGCCAGGACAGGATTCAGGCTGCCCCTGGGTCTCCTGGGTCATGAGGCTTGGCTCCCCAATAGCCCTGACACCTCCATTTTCCAGCACAATAGCACCTCCTGCTGTCCCCTGGGGGTAGCAAGCCTCAGTTTACCTGTGTGTGTCTGGAGCCTACCCATCACCCTGTCTTTTTCCCAGGGTGCTGACCTCTCTCCCCGTCCCCCTTTTGCCCACAGTCTTTAGCAGATACCCTCTGCTTGTGTGGGGGCTTAAGTCTAGCCTCTCCTCTCCTGCCATGGATAGGCACTCACTTTTCCTAGCCATAGTGCTCCTTGGCCCCTGGAAACCCATCTGCAACACACAGGAGACAGCATCTCCTTCCCTGGCATCTCGCCTCCCCCTGGGGGTTCCACAGCCTGGCAAAGAGTCCACCAGAACCAAATTTGGGATGCCCCTCACTGTTCCATGTGTTCCACTGCTCAAACTTGGGAGGACCCGATTCTGGTTTTCCATGCTCCCCTTTCCCAGGAGCAACCTTCACCCAAACTACCCCGTACCTGCCCTGCCCTGCCCTGTCCTGCCCAGCCCAGCCCAGCCCTGTCATTTCTAGGTTGACCCCAGTGCCCTCTGCCCCCCATGGGCAGGCACAGCAAGCCTTGCCTGCCACACAGGTGTGTCCAGGTGTTCGCACTGTTCAGGCCTGGGTGAGTGGCCCTGCGTCCACACCCTTTCCTGGCACTCTCTGGCTTTCTGCTAGAGGCACATCCTCATCCATCCTCACCCCCTACCGTGTGACTGCTACAATTGGGATGGCCTAGGGGCCTGCAGCTCAGACACTTCTCCCCCAGGGCAGCCTTGGGGCTTCCAGCATCTTCTCTCCATTCCCAGGACCAAGGTGGGGCACACTGGGCGAGAATAGCTCCACATCCTGACCTGAGCCAGACCTGAGCCCAGGCAGGTGGAACTCAAGGAACGAGGGGCTGCTCCCATGGAGACTTGTGGAAAGGTGGCCCTGAAGACTTGCCCACCCACCTGTGCCCCACCAGGGTGCCTAAGGCATGCTGGGAACCACAGGATCAGATGTGCCATGTTGAAGGCCAGTCACAGAGCCAGACACGAAATCACAGACACACTTCAGCCAACTTCTGCTCAGATACAGGTCTTTCTGCATCAGTTCATTTGGAGCACAGCAGTTCTGGACTAGGCTGGCTGCAGGTATAGGCAGGGCAAAAGGAAGCCTGAGGACTTCAGGCTCCAACATGCTGTTTCTGCATTGGCTGGGGTCTGGCCCCAGAGGCAGAGAGCAGCATAGGACACCCAGCCCACCCACTGGGAAGCCAGTGTCCTTGCCTCAAATTAGGTAGAAGCCATGCTCTCTTCACCCTTGGGTCACAGAGAGGGAGGCAGGGCTCAGGGCCCTGCAGGTGAACAGGCCTGAGCTCCAGATGCAGACCCCTTGTCCTGTGCTGCCCTGTGGTGCCTTACAGTAAGGGGTCCCAGAGGTAGTGGGGAGCTCGTGCCTCTTGGAAGGAGGCTCCAGGCAGAGGGTTGGCTCTAGACGCACGTGCTGACTGAGCAGAGAAGCAGCTGGCTGCCCCCATGTACTTACTGCACAAGGCCAGAGCCCCCAGGGTGAGGGACAAGAGCAGAATCCTGGAGCACAGGGCTGGCCAGGTGCTCCTGTTTGTTTCCTCATAATGGAGACATGACAGTGCCCACCTCTGAGGGTTCTCTATTGGGCCAGTAACAGCAAGCTGGGCCATACAGTTGAACCCAGGCTTCAGGCACTCCCTGCCGTGTCCTGTGAGACACAAGGCTGGTCCAACTTCCCCTACTGGGTAAAATGTTGCTTACGTTGCTCAAACATGGTCCCATGGTTAAGCGCTATGGAGGCCACATGTGGCTGTGGGACAAGAGCATCCAAGCAAGCAGGTGTTGGCTGGCCTCAAGTCTTGGTGTCTACGCCTAGGGGTCCCGCCAGCCCCCATGAGATGTGCTCAGGGTCCAATCAGGATGATGCTGGTCTTGAGGTCACGTTCAGTAGCCATCATCATCATCGCCATCACAACCATAAGCTGCAAAGCACAATCAGGGGAGAATGTATATCCTGTGGACCCAATCTAGGCCGCACATGGTGGGGCCTACCCTGTAGTCCCTTGTCCCTGCATGTTTATGGGAGCCTACTATGGGGCCTCAGCTTCTCACAAGGTCCATGTGAAAGGACAAGGACAGCATGCAGGTGACCCCGTGTACCAGTGAGCTTGGAGCCTGCAGCCCTCACAGTGAGGACCTCAGCCCCAGCCAGCTCCTTCTAGCACATCCAAGGGCTGCAGGCTCACCGACATGACCAATACAGTCTCAACCTAGTTCAAATTTCCTTCCTTCCAGAGAAATCTTAGTCTGAAGCTCAGTTTGAGCTCAGGCTTCATCAAGGGCAAATGGTCTATGCTTTCGTCTGATGCCCGACCCAGCTCCTGTGTCTGCCCACCAACCACATGGGGTACACCTACCATTGCTGCCCAGCATTTTCAGGGCACTGACGCAGGGTTCCCCATCATCCTCATCTGCATCATCCTCATCAGCTACCTCCTCAGGGTGGTAGGACACTGGGCCGCTCTCCACCAGCACTGCTGCTGGCCTGGCCAGTTCAGGTCCCGGGGCCGGGGAGTTCAGAAATGCAGCCTGGAAGGAGAGGATCAGCCTGGAACAGGAGCCACACACAGGGCACTTTCCTAAGCTCTCCAGGCTGCCCCATATCTGAATTGGTCAGAGGTCTACCTGGCTCCGTGTCCACTGGACCCCGTGGTCTCCTGAGGCTGTGTAGCAGGCCGCACCACCAGATGTCCAGGCCCGCTACACAGCCTCAGGAGACCACGGGGTCCAGTGGACATTTGCCCAGCTCACCCTCATCCTCACCCTGTGCCTGGCCTCACCTCCCCACTCTGCCTCTGTGACCCAGCTGCCTGAATTGCGAGCACCAGAGACTGCCTGTGCTAAGCAGTGAACAATTCCCCAGGCCCTACTTGTGCGCCAACAGACATACCTCTCCCATGGCCACTTTCTTAGCTGGCTGGGTAGACACCAGAGGCCTCAACCTAAAAGAGAGAACAGGGTAGTCGCAGCCTGACCTTCCTGCTAAATGCCTGCAAGCTGGGGCTCAGAGGGCCAGGCCTGGTGCTGCATGGCATGGACCAATTCCACCCAGTGGCTGCAGGCACTGTCCCTGGCCTTGCATGCCTCTCTGGCTGACTCCAGGTTCCTGGTCCACTCGTGTTCATTAAGGCTCCTTCCCTATGAATCTATTCCTGTCCTCAGGTCCCCTCTTGATCCTGGGCCCTACTTATTCCTTCCTGGCCTTTTCTGGGTGTGTTGCCTTTGCTGCTGCCCCCAGGAGCCCAGCCAGGTCCATCTGAACTCCACTCTGTTGTGCATCTTGCGTTAGTATCTGCCCCTGGCTTCCGCTGTGTGTGTCTATGACACAAAGATGCAAAAGCCATAGCAACGGCTCCCTTCCTGATGAGTCCACAGATGCCACAGGGCTGAGAGGTATGGATAGTCTGTGCTGCCCGACTGCTTCTTGGCATTTGGCTAAGATCAAGTATAGTCTGTCCTGCCCCAGACTTCTGGACACAGTGTAAGGGTCATGGGCAGGGCCTGTATGGTGAAGATGTGCTCAGTCCTCCCTACACACCAGCCCCTGAGGAAGAAGGAAAGGCAGGGAGAAAGCGGCGCATCAAGACCCAGCCTCCCTGCCCTGGTGCACAACAGCGCCCTACACCACGCCTGCCTTCCATCCCCTAACCCCCAACACTGAGATGGCCTGACAGTAATGTCCACAGGGACAGGAGCAGGCTAAATCTCTTCAGAGGGGAAGAAGGGCCACTCACTTGAGGGAAGGTGGGTTTGTTCCCACATCCTGGCCACAGTGCCGCCCACGCAGGCCAAGTGGACATGGCCTGTGGTGAGAAGCTAGAGGGTGGAGCCCTTCCCCATGGGGCACAGCTGTGCAGCAGACAAGTGCTCAGGCTTACCTCTGCGGCTGAAGTCTGAGACCCAGCCCTGCCTGCCGACATGCCAGATCAGCCCTGGAGACACTGTAGATGCCATGGAGCTCCTAAACATAGGGAGCTTCCTGCGCTGGTTGCTCACGTGACCACCTGAATGGAGTCATGCCCAGGGTCACCCTGGCTGTCTTGGGTCTACCAGCTATCCTCACCACTCCCACTGCTAGTTCCAGCTGTCAATCTCTCAGCCCTGACAGTAAATGTCACAATGGAATTTCACAAACACACCTGACCCAGGGTAACAGCCACCCCTAGGCCTCTTCCCAGCTGACAACTGCAGGCACTGGGGGCTGGGCACCACCCAAGTGGGAGCAGGGTCAGGGTTTGCTGGGCCTGCTACAGGCCTCCTTCCAGCAATATGTACTGAGTATTACTGCCCACTCAGGGGAACACACTTCTACACCCTCACGCCCTCACTCATGCTCCTGTGCCATCAGAGGGTGCAATGTCCCGTATGGCTGCACGGCGGCGGGCAGGCCACCCAGTGCCCTGCTGTCCTGAGCTGAGGGGACTGCAGCACATGGGGAGTGAAGGGTGCCTTGCCTGCTCCATGGCAGTGACACAAGTGACAGTGTCCAAGGAGTGGGCCACTGGGTCTGAGACTGCCCCAGATACCCTGTGGGGAGGCCTCCAAGCTGTTAGTCCTGCACCCTCCCTGTCCGTCAACCCTTTGAGCCCTTCCTTTCACCCAGGGGACCCCGGTAAGCCAAACCTGGTGGCCCAAAAGACCTCGTACAGCAGCTGGTTGGGAACCTTTGACGGGGGGCCAGCCCTGCAGTGGGGCCAGTGGAGAAGGGCAGGAGCCCCATGCTGCGTGGGGCCCCTCTCTGTCCAGGGTGAGTGAGGATGGACAAACGCTGAGGCTTTATGTCCTCTTCAGGAGAACAGATCTTCACACTGTCCTGACCGCTTAGGACACTCAGGGAAGACACACATGCGTGCACCTGGGTTGCCAGGCAGCTGGTCAGAACTGCCACACGAGGTAGAACTCTTCTGGCTCAGACAGGCCTGGTCAGGCATCAGGGTGAACCTGCAATGGCTTGGGTTGCAGCTAACAGGTGAAGCTGGCACTGTGGGCACAGCAAGTAATGGCGGAGACCCTGTGGGACCCCAGCCCTAAGACCTTCCCAACCCCACCATGGCCACCCTCTTCTATGTATACAAGGACTGGGTGCCCTGGGACACGACGTCCCAAATGGCCATTGAGAAACCACAGAACAGCAGTTTCAGGAGCAAATGGACAAGGTGAAGGCCAACTGAGGAAATCTGTGTGCTCACATAGGCAGATGACAGAATGGCCACCTGGGACTGAGAACACCAAGGAAAAGAACTTAAACCATGGGAGGGTAAACAGTGGACAGGACGACCAATGCTACCCTCATACAGAGGCAACTGAAGACATCACGCAGACCATGCCAGGAGAAGCAAATACGCAGGGCCTGGACTCGAGGAGACCCTGGAACAACTGTGTTCCCCCGGTGAGGGCAGAGCAGTAACCCCACTGAACAAGGCAGAGTAGCAGTGGGAGAAGACTCCTGGCTTGGCTCCTGGCTCGACTCCTGGCTCTCTATTTAGGGAAAATGAACATGCCACAAAGAATGTTCTCCGAAGGACCTGACCCACCAAACACCACATTGTGGACAGTAGGGCACCAGCAGCTCAGTGACAACATGCACGTACACGTGGACCTCTGCTACAAGTGCAAAGATGGGGTTTTGTAGAGATAGGGTACTGTCGGTGATCATCCACTAGAATAGCCAAGTGGTCTCACCTCCAGCCTCACATGAAAATAAATTCTACACCAGCATGGTGGTGCATGCCCATAATCCCAGCACTTGGGAGGCTGAGGCAGAATGATTCCTGTGAGTTCAAGACCAGCTTAGGGCTGGGGATATAGCTCAGTGGAATAAGCGCCTGCCTAGCAAGCGCAGGGTCCTGAGTTCGATTCCCAGTACCACCAAAAAAAAAAAAAAAAAAAAAAAAAAGACCAGCTTGAAGTACGTAGCAAGACAATGTCTCAAAATTTTAAAAAAATAGAAAAATAAAAGATCAGAAACTTAGGGTATAAAAAATAAAACCATATTGCTATTAGAAGGAAAGTCATGGTGGACACAGAAAAGGGCTTTGTGAGCATGAAACCAATCCTAGAAGCCCCAGGAAGCCCAGACTGGTAAGCACACTGACACAGACCACTAGCTTGGTATTGTGAAAAAAAGCCACTAGGAACAGCGAAAGGAAACAACACAATGGGAACAGACACACGGAAAGATGTTGGCTCTAGCTTTAGAGGGAGTGGAGTGCCTGAAGATGTCTCTCCTTCTAGAGTGGAGTCAAAGGGAACATCTCACAAGGAACCCGGGCAGAGGGGCAATGGCCGTGCCCAGCCTTCTGCATGGGAGGGGTCCACTGACCAGGGCTCACGGTACTGTCAGAAATACCGTGACACCACTTACAACTTCACCCACACCTACCTGCCAGCTGTATATCAGCTCTCCTCCCTCCAGCTGGGCAAGCAAGGTGCCCAGAGAGGGCATGGATTGGTGGCTGGCCATTCCCACTGGGCAACCTGTGGCCTCCTCAACAGAGGCCCTGACACTGCTGGGTGAGGGAATCAGCACACAGGCAACATTACGCCTGGACAGCCCATCAGCACCAGCACACAGTGGGGCAGGGTTAGCACAGCTCCAAAGGCTCCACCCCGACCCTGACTGCCAGCCCAAGAGACAGGATGATACCTTTTCCCCACACTGGTCCCAGGGTCAGCCCCGCTCCTGCTGGCCACCACTCTCCTCCATGACAGCTTCCTGGTGCTGCCCTTCTCGGCGAGCTGCATGTTGTCCCTCTGGGGGCTACCTGCGCCCTTGCTGTTGAGGTCACGAAGCACGCTGTAGTTGATCTTGCTGGAGATTTTCTTCTGCTCCAGCATCTTCTCAATGGCCTCTCTGGCAGTGCTGGCCTGGATGGGCTCACGGCGCTTGCAAGGCTTTTTGGGCTTGAGTGAAACACAACTGTGAGGCCTCATGTGGGCCATCACCTGCACCCTGTGACTGGTCCCATGCATGGCAGCTGCAGCACCTGGGGGAGCCAGCGAGGGCTCCTCAGGCCACACGGGGTACACCCAGCTGTGCCACCTCCCACCTCATTTTCTGCACAGTGACTACCCTAGCACAGCTGCCCATCAAAAAGAAAGAGGAGAGTGCCCAGCATGTCTCAGGGTATGGAACATGCTACTGGGTAAGGGGTGTCCTGGGCTTGGGGTCCTCTGGAGTGAGCAACCGAGTCAGTCACTATGATACCCAGCAGGGCAGGCATGGCACAGATTTTCCCAGGTCATCAGAGAAAAGGACAGACATGGGACCTCTCATATTCTCCATAGGAGCTCAAGGACAGGGACCCATGTCTAACTCTGAGGCTTTGACACCCATGCTGGGGACTCACCCCAACTAGGGTGGCAAATCCACCGGTGATGGAGTCTATGCAGCGCATGTAGCCAAATCAGGGCAACCTGGCAGCCAGGGATGTAGTGTGGGGTCCAGAGCACATAGCTCCCAACTGCCTGCATGGCCTAGTCTAGGGTCCCCAGGAAGGGACAGAGCACAGATACACCCCTTCCTACCTGCAAGTACTGCGGGGGGCAGCTGAGCCCCAGGCATGTTAGAGGCACCTACCTTGTGCTCCTTGTAGATGCCCAGTTCCTTCTCCTTCGCTATTCTCGCCTCTTTCTCTGCAGCCAGACAAAGTAGGCTGCATCAGTAAGGGCCTGTGCGCCAGGCACCAAGGGGACAAGGGCACCTACCCCTCTGTTCTCGCAGGTACTCAGCATTCTCCCGCGTCCACAGCTCTGCCTTCACCCGGGCTTCTGCCTCATTCAGGATGTACTGTGCGGGCACAGGGAAGGGCTTCAGCTTGGAGCTTCCGCACTTCAAGCATATGCTAACATCTCCCTCCAATGAATGTACTTTCCTTTTATTTATTATTATTCATGACTGTTGTTGCTGCTGTTGGTAGCACTAGGGAGTGAACCCAGGGCTTTTACAGTGAGTTACAGCCCCAGCCATTTTTTCAGTTTTTATTTTGAGACAGGGTTTCACTAGCCTCTGAGTTTCCTAGCTTGCAATCTTCCTGCCTTAACCTCCCAAAGTGCTGAGATTACAAAAGGTACGAGTCACTGGGCCTGGCTATATATTCAAATTGTTAAAGGAGGGAGAAACATAGACAGGCCTCTGCTCAACATGGAAACCTTTCACTCCCTTGCCCTTTCCAGCCACAGGGCCCTGAAAGGCCAGAAGCAGCAATAGGCCTTGGGTGGGAAGCTACCTATCCCCAGAATCTGACTTCCAAGAAGGCGAGAGGCATTGCTCACTCTGTCGATTTCTAAGTCATCGATGCCACTGAGATCCAGCTCACCGTCCCCCGAGGTATCTTCTAGAGGGAAGCAGCATATCAGTGTCACTCAGGAGTAGCCCTGTCAGCGGGGTGCACACACCACCGGGGCCACCCAGGCCTCATCCTGTGTCCAGGGGCTGCCAGAAGCCCGCAACCTCACCCCACCCACAGGCATCTCTGCACTGCAGGGGGCAGCAAGGCTGCGTGAGAAGGCAGGAAGGCAGGCTGCAGCTGTAGAGGAGCCCCAGCACTTCTGCCACAGGGCAAGGTGGGGGCATAGGCTCCCTCCAGGCCTGCAAGGCTGGGGCAGATATGAGGGTGAGCTCCAGAGTCCAGCTTCAGGGAGCCTCCCCGCCTTCTGGACCCAGCGTAGCCAAGAGTGAATTCTGCACCAAAAGAGATCAGGCTGCCCTCGCGAGGCCCCTCAGCTAGGCTACCTGGGGTACCCAACCACCTGAGCCTTCATGATAAGGCCCAGGGTCCTCTGTGGTTGCTGTACTCCCTGTGTTCTCCTAGCCTTGCTGGAGTAGCCTCTTCCTGCTCTGGGATCACTGTGCCTGGCTGCCTCTGCCCAGCGCTCTCTCAGAGCCCTGACACCAGGACAGGTGCACAATGTCCTGGAGGCTGTGACTGAGTGGCACGTCGCACAGGGAACCAGGAGATACACTGAGGAGGAGCCTGTCCTTGTGGAGAATGGAGAAGGGACTGACCAGCCCTGCTAAGCTCCTAGTGCTCTGGCGCTTCCTTAAGGCCAGCCAGATGATGTTTTAAAATGTGGGACAGGCAAGGAGTAGCAGGGGTGCAGCATCACACAGCAGGGCAACTGTCCCTGCTTGAGGGCTCATAGCTACAGTGCTCTGGTGCAATAAGCAATGCTCTTGAGAAGGAAAAGGCGTGGGCCCCCAGGGCAAGTTCTTGGTCACATCCAACACAGGAGGGGGGAAAGTGGCATCGGTCCTAGTCCCCTAGACTCCACACCTCCTCCAGGTTGTTGCTGCTACTCCAGCATAGGCTCAAACACAGGGGCCTGTCAACGAAGGAGGGAAGCCTTGGCACCAAGGGGAGCTGGCACGCGCTGGCTCTCTGTCCCTCACAAGGCTGTGTGGGAAGGTAATTGGGGCTCCCAGCCCACCCTTTCAGAACACTGCTCTCTCAGAAGTCTATGGTAAAAAAAAAAAAAAAAAAAAAAAAAGAAGTCTATGGTAGCTTCTTGTTCACTCCATGAAAGAGACTGGACAGACTGGAAACATCTCCTGTCCCTGTCCCACGAGCACTCACTAGGATCCCCACTTGTGGACGAGATACATTCACGGATGGAGTCCGAGATGCCTAAGCTGGCTGCTGTGGGGAGGGGGCCAAGCAGGGACTCCAGGGCCAAGGGCTGGCCACCCTCCTCGGGAATCTCTACTGCATCCGAGTTGCTGCTGCCTCCACCCAGAAGCTCCCGGTAAAAGTCCTTGTTCATATGGCTGGCGGCTGCCTCTAGCTCCTCGTCCTCGGCGTCCTCCTCACCAAAGAGGCTGGATGTGGTATCCTCAACTGACCCTGGAGACACAATTACAAACCACCTGTCAATAGACAGGAATCTGACAGCCACTTCTGTGACAGAAACATTTTTGCCAAGTTGCAAAAATAATTATGATAAAAAGCATGCTTCTGATGCAGCACAGAAAGCATAGTCCTGCCAGCAGCAGCATGGGGTGTCTGTGAGCAAGAAAGACCTGGCCAAACTACATGCTGTGTGTAGAAGCTACCCCAAATGCACTCAGGCCTGAGGGGAGGGCTGACAGCACATACACTGTAAGAAAAAGCAAAAGTATTTGAGATTTGAGACTTGGCACAGATGGCTTAGATGTGACACCAGAAGTAGAGTCTGTAAGATACTAATAAAATGGATTCTGGGATAATTAAGTACCTCTACCCTCTGAATGACACTGTCCTGACAACAAGAAGAGACCCAGAGGCTTCTCTGTGGGTCACATTCTAGTAAAGGGGGATGTGGAACACATGATGCACCCTCAACTTCAGGAAGAAACACACTATTATGAGCCATGAGGAGATGCACCTGGTACAGCTACAGAGAAACACAGGTTTTCCAGGCCAGATCACACCACAGGCACCACCATCACATGGCCCCAGAGGATCTGTACATCATACTGAGTGGGAGGATGTAGAGCCTGGGAGCTCCCAAGGCAAAGCAACATTGTGGCAGCTCTGAAAACTTGCTGGGCTCTTACAAGCTCAAGTACCACTTTCCACAAGACCCCACAATTCTGCCCCTTGCTCAAGACCAAAGAAATTAATTAATGTCCACAGATTGCACACAAGTGTTCAATTTGTAAGACCCCAAACAGGAAGTAACCCAAATGCCCTACAACAGACAAATGGCAAAGCAACCTCAATACATTCATGGTCTGTTACACCACAATAAAAAGCCATAAATGGTTGACAGATGACTCAAAGCCAGAGGATAAAAGAGTGCAATCTATGTATACAAAAGAGTTTTGCACAAAAGTCTAGAAACACAACTACTTAGGCACAGAAGGAACCAGGGGCAGCCTGGAGCCGGGTGGGGGGCATTGTGAAGGGCATGAGGACTTGGCAGTAATGGGTCTGCAAGTGGCCTGACATGATGCTGGCTTCACAGGTGGTACATGCATTCATCAAAGCTCAAAAACCAAAGGGTTCATTTTAAATAAATATGGTTTACCATGTGCTGGTCACCCTTCAAAATGCCTTAGAAATCACTGGATGCTAACCTTACTTAAAAGATACATTTGAAAACACTTCACTCTGCTTTAGTTGCTAAGTATGTTCTAGTGAGAGCTCAAGGTCAGCACTGCATATGCCAGGAGGGCGCCAGTCTGCACTGATGCCTCCCTGGGGCAAGCAGATGCTTACATGTGATGGTTCAACACAGTCAAGTGTAACCCACAGAGACCTGGGCTGTTGTATAAAGTTCCCCTCAAGATAAGCTGGCATAGGTCCTGGGAGAGACCTGCACGTGCTAGCATGGTACCTGAGGAGTCTACCTCCTTCACCTTGCAGCAGCCCCCTTCACATCCTACCTCTGTTCCCAAGCCCTGTGCGGCTCCCACCGTCTCAAGAACCTCAGTCCTACCCACAGCCTGCCCTACCTGAGCCAAGTACTAGGCCCATGGCCTCCATTCTCCCAATATCACTCCAGGCTCCCACTGGCAGCAGACAGAACAGCCTGACAGCAGGCAGGAAATGGGAAGGAGAAACACACCTGTTCTATCATGACTGGGGCAGGTGTGGAGAGATACAGTACTGCCCCAAAGAGAGTGGAATGAAATTATATAAACAAAACTACCAACGGAGACACAAGACTATAGTTTAGAGAACTCCATGCAAAAATGCTACTTAGTAAGTAAATGAGCTTCCTTCAGCCAGTAAAGTGAAAAGCTCTTCAGACTGGAGTAGACAGACAAGCCAGATCTCTGCTGTGTAAGAAAGGTCCCTAGCAGGCAGCATGAGAAAGAGGGCCAGAGAGGAGCTTGGGGCTGCCTTCACCCTAACAGCTGGGCCAGTGGGTCTGAGGGGGCGGTTACTGACACCCTTAGGAGCACTAAAGAGGGCATCATCATCCACCAGCCACCACTGTGGACATGGTAACTGAGTGGAAGAAGGCGAAGACCAGAGGCCTGAAATAAGCAGCCTATGGCACACCTGAGCGATAGGCAGGGACAGTGGAAGCCAGCACAGACCCAGACTGCCTGCCTGCTCGCCCACCCCGGACACAGAGTGCTTCCTCCTTGGTGCCCACAGGCACTGCTGCAGCTGGAGCCACACTGTAGAGAAGCGGCAGCAACACACCCAGTTACATTCACAGCAAAGTGGAAGCTAACACCGGGTGTCTGACAGCACTCAGCAGGCGAAGGCAAGAGGGTCACCGCAAGTTTGAGGCCAGCCTGGGTTACATAGTGACTTTGAGGTCAGTCTGAACTACAAAGTGACACCACATCTCAAACAAACAAACAAATAAACAAACAAAAAAACCAAGAAAAGATAACGACCAAGTCAGAAGACACCTTTCCCAGGATAGTCAAGTCTCCCTCATGCTGCAGAAAAAGCCAACTGAGACTGGAAAACAACGTCACATTTCTGAGGAAGACACCCCCTGGAAGAAGTGCTGCTGTGGAGGGCGGTGCAAGTAGGGAGGAAAAGAGTGACAGTAAAGACACAGCATCCAGGAAGACAGAAGAACTTATAAGTAAATGTGAATGCTCGTTGAACGGATAATCAACCTAGTTGGCAAAAACAATCAGAAAACTATGTAAAATTAAAAAACATAAGATGGAATATCCAAAACAAAAAAAAATCAGAAGTACCACAAGATTCCATAGGAGGGGAACCCCAGGAAGGCACCCCCAGGATGACCTCTGAAGCCTAACAGTGCCTCCCAGGAACCAGGACAGGCCTGAAGAGGGACTGTCAAGGGGACAGACTGCATGGATTACATTCATCCATTGCAGAGAAAACCCTGTGGTCTCCACTGACCCTGAGGACACCTGGAACACCCAGTGGAAACACGTGGGTGGGCATTTCCTCACCAGGATAGACAAGGAGTGTTGCCCCCAAAGCATACACACTGGTCCCCAGGAGCTGGGCTTGAGACCTGACTGCTACCACCTCTGAGGTTCAGTGAGGTGCTGCAGGGCCAGGCGGTGACCAGACTCAAGACAGAAATCCAGGATGTTCAGAAAATCCGATCATAAATGAAAACTACTGAAAGTGACAGCAGAACTCCTAACACAGGAACAGAAAATTAGCGCCCAGAAATCACCATCATTTGCAAGCAGCAAGCAGTCAAAGAAGAGGAAGGACACGCAACTTGTGACCGTAGGGAAGGCAGCAGGCTTGGATTGTCCACAGGGCTCTGGAACATGGAGCCGAGGGTCCTGTGGGGAAGGGTGCCTGCTTCCAGGAGGAGGAAGCTAAATGGAGGAAAAGTCCTGGTCAGTGTTGGCCCCAGCCACACCCTGAACCCAAAGTTCATGCAGAGCCGATGTGCTGCACATCTCACTGGGCCCAGAACTGCTGTGTACACCAGAGCACAAAGGACAGCAGTGGTGCTCCCTCCCTGTCGCACAGCCCAGAAGAAGGCTCTGCCCAGCACATTCGTGCTACAGCACCTCCAAAAGGCCCTGTATAGGCCAAGCCCCATAGCCAGTGTGCACAGCCCAAATGCAGCCTGAGACAGAGACGGCAAGCAGGGAGGGAAGAAGGCTATGGAGTCCAGTCATGCATCCACAGAACCCCAGGTCAGAGCTGAGTCTCTCCTGCAGGCAGCGGCTGAGCTGGGAGTGGGAACACTGACCCTGAGGGCATGGGAGGGCAGCCAAGGCCTCCAACAGGAGGATGACCTGGGGAAGCTAGGGGCCATGTGAGTGTTGACAAGTGGCTAGGAGGATGTCATCACCAGGAAGTGACCAGCAACCTGGGGTGGGACTAGTATGGAAGAGGTGGCAGAAGGGCTAGGGGTGGTCAAGGGTCAACAGTGAGGGAGACCTGAGGGGCACCAGGCTGGAGTGCACAAAGCTGACAAGGCCAAGCAGAACTCACCATCTTTTGAAAGGTTGGCAAGAGGCCCCCTGGCCTTTGGTCGGCTATTCTCCAGTTCAATCTCAATAGCATCCTGGTAACTGGATATTTCACCTGGAAAAATTAGTCAAAAACAGAGTAAGGCCAGATGTGGTGTTGCACATCTGTAATCCCAGCACTCAGGAGGCTGAGACAGGAGTATTGCTATGTGTTTGAGGCCAGTTTGGGCTCTAAAGTGAGTTCAAGGCCAGCCTGAGCTGTACAGTCAAACTATCTCAAAAAGACCAAAAAATAAAAATAAAAACTCATGGGTGGGGTGGGGAACAAAACCAGAAAGTGCAAACTTTCTAACAAAACTGAAGCATTTATGTGACAAGGCTGGTTCATTACCTTCAACTTCCTCTAGTTGTTTTGACAGGACCTGTTCAAGCTGAAAAAGAAGAGGGGACACTGAGGGATGAAAGTCCCAGGCCTGACGCCTCACCTCCCAGCGCCAACGCAGCCAGGGAGCCCTCCTCAGAAACTGTGGCTCCGGACAGGAGGCTGTGGCCAGGGTGGGCCCTGCCCCTCCGCTGCCACCTATGCGGAGTGCACACCTGGTTGGGAGTGTGTAACACATGTAGCACCAATGACAAGATAGAGAGGGAGATGAGATGTGGCTGTGCTGCCTTGGTGGAGAGAGAGGTATTCTCTTCTCAGACGCCTGTGGCATTTCAAAGCATATTTCACTGGTTGGCCCACTTTGCACTCTAGCTTTGTAGAGCAAACCAGACCCAATGCAAGGCTGGAGGGGTGGTACTGGAGGTGAGCCCTGGGGTTGGCAGTGCTGGGGGCCTCTGCTCAAGGCAGAGGGGGCCCATGGGCAGACATTCCTTAGCCAAGGCAGCAAAGGTGGTGTGCCAGCACTGGCCCTACCTGCTTCATCCGCAGTTTCCTCTGTCCAGCTGTGTACGAGGGGGGGTCACACTCCTCCTCCAGGTCAATCTTCATGAACTCGTCAATGGTCAGCTGGCTGGTGGGGGTATCTTCGAATTCTGTGAGTCTACACAGAGTGACACATGGCTGCACCTACATGACAGTCTCCACCAACCCTATCAGCAGTGACACACACAGGCCCAGGAGCAGGGAATCTGCACTCCTCTGACTGGTTTGTGTTTGAGTCTGAGACATTCTGTACAATCTTCAAAATGCTTAATGGAGAAGTTTGTTTTTTGGGTTTTTTGAGACAGGGTCTTGCTTTGTAGTTCAGGGTAGATTTGAACTCACTATGTAGTGCAGGCTGGCCTCAAATTCATGGTGAACCTCTTCCTTCAGTTTCCTAGTGAGGGATTACAGACATACACTACCACACCTGACTGGAGTTATTAACAAGAACTAGAGATCAAATATTCAAAGTAAAATAACCTGACCAGCCTCTGGAAACTGCTGTAGGAGATACCCTCAACTGAAGCACAGCCACCAGTGCCTAAGGCTTGTAAGAGGCATGACAGTGGCCACTGTTCTGAGAAACTCCACATATGTGGCCACCATGGTCACTCCGGCAGACTGTAAATTACCTGTCAGCATATCTATGGCCAAACCTGGCTGTGCCCTGGATATACTCGCAGGATGGCCCTCATCTGAGGTGGGTCACTTGATGGGCCACATTGCCCACAGGACAGTGGGCTGGGGCAGGCAGGTCAGGCACCTCTGCAGAGTTTGCTCTTACAAAATCCCAGCAGGGGCTGGGTCAGAGAAGGCGGGTGTGGCTGAGAGCGGCCTCGCCTGCAAGCACCTCACCGTGAACTGGAGTGCCCACCTCTTCCGCAGTGTGGATTCACACACTTTGACCACGCTGATGACTTCTTTGACAGTTCTCCGAAAATCATGCATCCTCGCAGCGACCAGAAGGGCTAGGAAGGAAGGAAGAGTCCTCACAGCACAGTCTCGGCTGTGACTTGATTGAACAGTCTGCAGCAGCCCTGGAGGGTCACCGGAGGAGCACAACATGTCTGTGCCAGGGCAGCGGTAGGAGATCAAGGGGCAGATGAAGCCCACCTTCCCCAAGCGGACGAGCTGCAAAGATGCTCCAGGACAGCGATAGCCCTGCCCCCACTTGGGGCACAGCTGAAGCACTTCTCACTTTTAAACATGAGAAGAATTAAAGCAGAAACTGCTGGGCATGGTGGCACATGCCTATAATCCTAGCACTTGTTTTCCTTGGGGCGGTTGTCTTTTTGATATAGGGTTTCACTATGTAGTTCAAGCTGGTTTTGAACTCACTATGTAGCCTAGGTTAGCTTAGTTTGCAGTGATCTTCCTGCCTCAGCCTCTCAAGTACTGGGATTACAGGCATGTGCATCACACCCAGGTCAGTAACAGTACTCAGGAGGCTGAAGCAGGAAGATTACTATGAGTTTGAGGCCAGCCTGGGCTACCAAGTGAGTTCAAAGCCAGCCTGCACTGCATAGTGAGACTGCATCGCAAAGACAAAAAAAAGGCAAAACTTTCAGGACCTCATACGACTTCTGAAAACAAGCATTAACTTTAGCACAGCTCCCTTTGAAAACACTGGGCCTGGTAGGAGCTGAGGCCCAGGCTGGAAAGAACAAGGGTGTGACTTTTGTCATATACTAACCAAGGCCACAGCATACAGAGAGGGCCAAGTACCTGGAGTATTAATACCTGCCATTCCAGCAGGAGAAGAAACTGGGTGCTGCAAGAGGCCAGGGCCCTGCCAGGCTGGGGCTCCCCTTGGGCAGGGGGTGGGGTCCAGCCATGGTCAGCCAGACCATGACTAGCACCAAAAGTCAAACACAAAGCTATGTGCAGCAGGTCAACTACCCTGCAAAGGTCAAGGAGCACTTCTGCAGCAAGGACTTGGCATCTCATGAGGGCAATCACCCTTAAACAGGCGGAGTGGGCAACCCCCCCAAGGGTGAACAGCCTGAGGTCAAGGTCAGGGCACCTGCCAACCTTTGTTCTCTGAGATCTTGTCCCTATCTCAGCAGGAGCAGGTGAAAGGCCCCAAAGGCTGAAGACCCTGTAGGCTGGAGCAGTCCTGGGCACAGAAGCCAGCTCTATAGCCAGCCCTACCTCAGGATACAATTCACGCCAACAGGTCTGGCTGCTCAAAGTCAAAGGTGACTGATGGGGTGCAACTTGGTGGTACAGTGTCTGTTCAGCACATCTGAGGCCTGGGTTCTAGCCCCAGGAACAGGTGGACAAAGACTGGGTCAGAAAATATCACCACAGTGGCCAGTGCACCCAGCTGGACTGTGAAACTAAGGCTGCCACCCCAGGGGTAGGCCTGGATCTCCTACCGCACCTGCTCCACAGAGGCCTGAGGGTCGCCGGCCTGTATGCATCCAGTCTCTCTTCATACGCTGTAGCAGCCTCAGAGCTGTCATAGACACCTCGTGGTTCTTCTCACCAAACTCCAGCAGGTGGGCAAAGCGTGGGATGTACAGGCATGGGTCTGCGCAAACACACCATCTGAGTGAGCTGCCCAAGTGTCGCCAATGACCACAGGGCTCAATAGCCCACAGGCTTGGGAGAGCCTCACCCCTCTCCACCCACAAAGGTGCCCAAGGGTCCCCTCCTGAGGCCGAGAGGCTGCTTCCTTCCCGTGAACTGGCCTGCTCAGGGCACAGATGTCCTAGGTTCGGCCCCACAGTGCTCTCCAGGGTTTTTAGGGTGGTGAATTCACCCTCTAAGTTCACCAGGTGGCTTGCCTGGCTCTTGCATGCTTTGAGGCAGACATGTGCGCACGCACGCACACACACCTATTGCACGCACGCACACACCTACTGCACGCATGCACGCGCGCGCTCGCACGCACGCACACACACACACACACACACACACACCTACCCAAGTGTGTGTGTACAGAAAGAAACAGGAATTTACCGACAGGGGCACGTGCCCCGCGGCTGCTCCACCGTGGGCCTCGCTGAGGACGCCCCACGGACTGGACCCACCCCCACCCATAGCACGGCGACAGGGCGGAGCCAGGCGGTCCGCTGTGAGCATAGGTGCTTTTCCACCTTCAACCATGGCAGTGTGTATACACCCATGTATGATATAGCATAGTCTGAGGCAGCTATATCTCTTCCCAAGGCAAGGGCCCAGGGGTATAGATAAATCCAGGAATACAGTTATTATCACAGGGAAGATGACTGATTGAGTGGTAGGGCAATGGAGATGAGGGAGAAGATTGAATGATCAAATGGGCCATCATCTGTGTAAATGAGTAACAAAAGTGAAGGTAACACTATGTAGGTTAGCATCCAGAGCTAAATCCCTTCTATGTTCTCCATAATTTTGTATTTCCTCAATCGTTTTTGTATTAACAGAAGTGAAGATAACTTTATAGTATACAGCATCCAGTGCTAATGACCTACTATCTTCTTTATAATTTGGTATTTCCTTTAATGTTTATGTGTTGGGGCTGGGGATATAGCTCAGTGGAATAAGCACTTGCCTAGCAAGAGCAGGTTCCTGAGTTCAATCCCCGGTACCGCCAAAAAAAAAAAAAAAGAAACTAATGTTTATGTGTTAACTAATGTGAAGGTAACATTATGTAATACAACATCCAGTGCTAATTCCCTACTTAAAAAAAAAAAAAAAAAAGAAACATTTAAAACAGAACGTTCAGAAGGCCTAAGCACAAGGTCAGGAGACAGCTAGGGTGGCCATGAGTGTGTGTAGACAGGCGACAGCAGAGGAGTGTGTAGTGGGTCCTGGAAAGCCCTGGACTCATGGGTCAGTTTTGTCTATGTTCCCAGGAGACCAGGAGGGACATGCACAAGCACCCAGCGCCTCCTCCCAGGACACACCTGACCCCTCTATCAAGCTGAGCTCTGCCCCAGGAAGTCCCGTGAGATCCTGCAGGTGGTTCCATTCCCAATTCAACTCATGAGACAGACCCAGAGGAGAAAGCCAGGCACAGTGACAGGCACCTAGGGTCCTGGTACTCAGGAGGCTGAGGCAAAAGGATCCCTGGAGGCTGGGAATTTGTGAACACCACTATGGGCAATACAGCAAGACTCTGTATTAAGAAAAGAAAGACCCAATGGCCAGATCTCCTGGGCTGTGCCGGATGCTACAGCGGAGCCCCAGGGTGAGGTCAGGTAGCTGCAGGCTCCAACCCCTATCCAATAGACCACAGGGTGAGGAGAGGTTGCCACAAGGTGAACTGGAGCTACGTCCAATTTTCACTACTTCTTTTACTTTTGGAGATTTGGCTGCTAAAAAGGTATTATGTGGAGAAAATGTGATACTTTAAAAAACAGCCATTAAGATTTCTGTCTTTAATAAAACACAACTCATCAGAACTAGGGAGCAGAGGGGTGCTAAAAATTCTAATATAGGTAGGATTTTGATACTAATCCCTATAATAGAAGGCTGTAAGTTTGCAAATACTAACAAATATTTCATTACAAGTAAGTTGGGACCCCAGGGTGAGGGACAAGGCCTTCAACTATGGAAGAAAGAAAACCACACGTAAACCACTGACACTAACCAAAGTTCCTAACTGATTTAGATAAAAAGGTGCAGGAAACACTGTTTACAAGGGCCATCAAAAGGTAGGGTTAGTGGCACACACTGATAACCCTAGCACTGAGGAAGGCTGAGGCAGGGGGGTGGCAAGTTTGAGTCCCAAATGGGCAAGTGACCAAGACCCTGTCTCAAAATAAAAATGTAAGATGGACTGGGAATGCAACTCAGTGGTAGAGTGCCCCAGGTTTGATCCTTAGAACTATAGAAGAAAGGAAGGAAGGAGGGAGGGAGAGAAACAAAAAGAAAGGAAGACACCAAAAAACACTGCAAAAAAGCTGAAGAACAAAAGTAGGAGTGCTGTGGCTGCACTCTCCTGTCAAGACGTTTGTGACAGGCCTTAGCCTCATCAGCACACATCACCATGCCTGGCCTCAATGACTTAATTTGACAAGTTTTTAAGTTCTGCTTCCAAAAAAAATGTTTGTACCCTACAGAGTGATCCTTCCTTTCTAAAGTCTATGGAACATGGCCGGGCATGGTGGCACATAATCCCAGTACTAGGCGGGGGGGGGGGGGGGGGGGGGGGGGGGGGGGGGGGGGGCTGAGGCAGGAGGATCATTGTTTGAGGCCAGCCATGGCTACAAAGTGAGCTCAAGTCCAGGCTGAACTGCATAGTGAGACCTTGTCTCAAAAAGACAAAACAAGCAAACAAATAAATAAAATAAAATAAATTCTATGGAACATGGAGGAGAGGGGAAGAGAAAGTAAAAAGAAACAGGATGTGAGCCAGGTGTGGTGGTACGCACCTATAATCCCAGCACTCGGGAGGCTGAGGCAGAGGAGGACTGCTTGGAGTTTGAGGCCAGCCTGGGCTACATAGTGAATTCATGGCTAGCGTGAACCACACAGTGAGACCTTGTTTCAAAAAACCAAAACCCAAAACCCAAAACCCAAAAAAACCAAAAAAGGATATACTACAAACATGCATCAACTCCCTGCAGAGAATAATTATTATGTACTGTAGGAATGGACTAACAAAACCCTTTAAAAAAAAAATCAGTGAACAGTCAAAAAATGATGTATAGGGCCAGGGTTTTAGCTCAGTGGCACAGTGCCTGCCCTGACTGCAAGCATGAGATCGTGAATTCAACTCCCAGTACAAAAAAAAAAAAGGTGTGTACTAAAGAACAAAGACATCTTCACTCAATACAGAAAATCTCACAGGACACATCCTTTGACCGTTAAGTGTAATAGAACTGAAAAATTAGCCAAAGGGAGAGAAATATAGTCCCCTCATCTCTAAACATTACAGGGAAATGAAAACAATCCTTTAGATACGGATGCAGACTTGAGCACTTTTTACAGTTAAGGAAGAAACAATGAAAATAATACACTAAAAACAAAATTAAAAATTAACAAAATAAACCTTTTAAAGTAGGAAAAAGGGCTAATACAGGAAAATAAGCAAAAAGTAGGAAAAAGGGCTAATACAGGAAAATAAGCAATAAATAAAAATAGCACATTACTGGTAGAAAGACAGACAGGCAAACCAATGGATAGATCGCCCATTTTCTGACTTTCACTGATTTTCTTATAAAAGGTTTTATTAGTCCCTTGCAGTAACTGTCACAGCCTTCTAACAATGAGGGAGGTCAGGCACCCCAGCAACAGCGTGAGGAAACGCAGAGCAAGACGGACTCCACTTCACACCATGCCAAAGAAACGGACACAGAGCAGATTAACCACCTAAGCACATCACCTAAAACTATAAACTAAATCATTGGGAAAGGTTTTATAACACCAAAAGCAAATAGAACTAAAGCAGAACAGGATTACTTCAAACTAAAAAGTTTCCACACAGTCAAGGAATCTATCAACACAAAGAAAAGGCAAAACTATATGCAAACCATGGTTTTTTTCTGCAGGGGGTGGGGTGGTTTTTTAGAGACAGGGTTTCACTATGCTGTTCAGATTGGCCTTGACCTCACTTTGTAGCCGAGGATGGCTTCAAACCTGCATCAGTCCTCCTGAGCCAGCCTCTAGTAGAGTGTGAAAATCATATATTTAATCAGCATCAAAATCCACAAATGAAAGAATTCAAACAAGTCAATAACAAAAGAAAATGACTGGACTAGAAAACCAGTAGAGGATTTAAGTAGAAACTTCACCAATTTGGGCTTGGTGGCACACATCTATACTCCTGGCACTCTGGGAGGCTGAGGCAGGAGGATGGCAAGTGTGGGCAAGTTAGCAGAACCTTACCTCAAAATAAAAACTAAAAGGGGCTAGAGAGGGAGAGAGGGAGAGAGGGAGAGGGGGACAGTGGGAGAGAGGGAGAGGAGTGGGGAGAGCAGGAGGGAAGGAATTTTACCGAAGAGATACAAATGTCCAGCAAGCAAACAGAAAAGTGCACATCACTAGCTGTCAGAGGAATGTAAGTCAAACCACCTCATACCCATCAGTATGGAGTGGGTTATGTGTGAAAGTGATCAACATGGGATATGTGTTATGTACCAGGCCCCCAGATGAACGCAAATATTACATATCAAAAATATAATAATAAAAGTAAAATGCTGGGTGTGGTGTTGCATGCCTATAATCATAGCACTTGGGAGGCTGAGGCAGGAGAATTATTGTGAGATGGAGACCAGCCTGGGCTACAAAGTGAGCTCAAGGCCATAGTAAGACCCTGTCTCAAAAAGACAAAAAAATAATAAATGAAAGAGTAAAATTACTAGGCACAGTGGCATATGCCTGTATCTTAAATTCTCAGGAAGGAGGCTAAGGTAGAAGGATTGCTAGTGTGAGGCCAGCAACTTAGGGAGGCTCTATTTCAAAAAAATAAAATAAACGGCTAGGGATGTGGCTTGATGGTAGAGCAGAGTACCTCTGGGTTCTCTCTCCAGTACTGAAAAAATGAAAAATCTCACTTCTGGGTATACATCCAAGGAACTGAAATCAGGATCTCAAAGGGACACTTGCACCCTAAGTGCACCCAGAAAGACAAATATTGTACATGAGGTGCTTAGAGTTGCCAAGCTCACAGACAGCAAAAAGAACCTGTCCTTGAAGGCCAGGAAGAGGGAGCCCTAAGAGGTGCTCAACAGGGCCTGAGTGAGAATGTGAGTCAGGAGCCCTGGGCTGGGTTGTACCAGAAGCCCTCCAAGCAGACCCTCTCAGTACCCAACAACCCAACCATCCACTCAGCTTTTGTGTGTGGCTTTTCTTTTTTTGATACCAGGAATAGAAAAACGTCTTTATTGTGTGTGGTTCTAATCATTCCTTCTCACCATGATTCATTCGTCCTTTCTACTGCTGATGGACATGTGAGCTGTGTCCACTCTGCCCATTTACATTACTTCTTAAAACCTGTTTATGCCCTTTACCGTTTTCTCTGAGAACAGACAGCGGAAACAGAACCACTGTCACGGTGACCACCTGCCACGATCTCTGTGACTGTGTCTTTAGCATGGACTTGTAGGCTGGAGTGTGGGCACAGATAGCTTTCCAGAGCAATCGGTTCCCAGGGTGATGCTCCCAGCAGAGAACCTCAGGTCCTAGTGCCCAGCTTCCTAGGCCTTCTTAGGCTCAGCCAGCTCCCAGGCCCAGAGGTACCCCACTTGCACTTTTCATGTGCTTCCTGACTACATGGATAGTGTCTGTTCCTATCTATTGTCCATTTTTCTCTGAAAAATTGGATCATGTATCACTTTCCTACTGTCTGCTACTCCAGTAGTCTTTCACTGGAAACATAGGAAGTATCTCCTAAAAAGGATGTTTTCCAAGGGAACAGTCCTCAAAACTGAGTAGGTTGAACCTTGAACAGATCAATAACCATGGGAAAAAAATGAGAGCTTATTTTCTAGTTTTAGATTAGGGTGTTACCCATCTTTCGGGATTAGCATAAAGTTACCAAGGAGCTATGTGGAGTGCTGGAGACCCTCAAACTCCTGGGCCTGGTAATATCTGACCAATGCCAGCTGTTATCAACTATCACCAGGCAACAGGTGATAGCTGATAACAATAAAAGTCAAACTGGCCAAGATTATACCACATTGGATAGGCCCAGAGAGGCTGGGCACGCACCCCAGAGACCAGAGAGCCCAGGGTCCAGGGCAAGATACTCAGGACCCACCCAACTTTCCCAACCCCTCTGTGCATGATTTCTCAAGGAAAACAACAGCTTCTACCTCCTCAGGGCTGATTTATATAAAGCATTCAGGCAGCACAAAAGAGTCTTTCTAGTATTTGCAACCATCTAAATGATTAAGTGTGTTCAAAGAAGGCAGAAAAATACTGCAGTTCTCTGCTGGGAGCATCACCCTGAGAACCGATTGCTCTGGAAACCGGCTGTGCACACACTCCAGCCTGCAAGTCCGTGCCAAATACCGCAGTATCAGCAGTCCAGCGAAAACCAATAAATGGAGGGCAAGGCACACAGCTCAGCGGCACAGCGCCTGCCTCGCAAGCACAAGGTCCTGAGCTCAATTCCTGGTGCCAACAATAAAAATACAAATAAAGGATACGAACAAAAGTCAGAATAAAATACAACTGAACAATAAACAGAAAACTGTGTTCAACTGTATTAGTCATTAAAGAAATGCAAACTAAAACAGGATAGAATTACTTTCCCATACACTGACTGGGTGGAACCCAGGGCCTTGAAGATGCCAGGCAAGCACTTTACCACTGAGCTATCTCCCCCACCCCACATTCATGTAACAAACACTAGAAGTAAGACTCAGCCTCACCTGTCCCCAAGGGGCCCGAGAAGGAAGACATGTCACTAATCATGGACTGTCTTTGAGGGAGGTCATCACAGGCTGCTCCCAAGTCCTCTGGTGGATGGACACAGGGATTATGCAACGCCCAGAGACCAATCTGCAAGTGTGTAGAGGGCACAGGGCACAGGGCTCAAGGATGCCCAAGGGAGCTAAGAGTAATTTCTTCACGTGAGGAAGAGAATTAGCTGTGTCACGTTTTTCTACAAAACCTGAGCTGTAGTCAGGAGCAGTGGTGCCCACCTGTAATCCCAGTACTCTGGTGGGAGGCTGAGGCAGAAGAATCAAAAGGTCAAGCTCAGCCTGAGTAAACTCAGCAACTTAAGAAAGACACTATCTTAAAATAAGAAACTAAAAACAGCCTTACCTAGACACTTTAATGGAATGCATGTTTATATAGTTGCATTACACTCCTTAGTCTCCTACAATATAATTTCGCTGATCTTAGCTTTAAACATAAAAAGTCTTCATAAAACATGCTCTGTGTGTTAAACGCCAGGTAATATGTATAGAACAGTGAACTCCAGTAACAACCTTTTTTAGTATATGAGCTGCCAAAGTGAGCACTTCAAAAACAACTTTTAACCTGTGAATTGGCAGAAAAAGCTATGAAAAACTGGCTAATATTAACTTATTAAAGATTCCACATATTATGCCACAATACTGTACACATTTTTTAGCTTAAAAAATTAGCTATCTGTACATCTAGGTATCTCTAAGTTTAACACGTTGTTTTGTTTGCATGTTTGGTTTTTCGTTTTCTTTTTGTTTGTTTGTTTGTTTGTTTTTGTCTTTTTTGAGACAGGGTCTCGCTATGCAATTCCAGTGAGCTAGCCTTGAGCTCACTATGTAGCTCAGGCTGGCCTCGAACTTGCAAAGATCCTCCTCAGCCTCCCAAGTGCTGGGGTTACAGGCGTGTGCCACCACACCCTGCTTAACATATTATGTGAAAAATGTTACTCAGGAACCTGACCTGCTACATTTAAGGTGCTATCACATATCTTGCAATGAATGACTCAAAATCATTTTAACCATTGCTATGGAAAAGTTACAAAGACAAAATTGTAAGGTTTTGCTTTTTAAATTTTTCCTTTTTAAAGAGCCCTATTTATACATGTCTAAAGCCTCTGCAGGGCTGGGGATATAGCTCAGTGGAATAAGCACCTGCCTAGCAAGCGCAGGGTCCTGAGTTCGATCCCCAGTACCGCCAAATAAATAAATAAATAAATAACTAAAGCCTCTGCAAATGTGTGCATAATAAAGCTGATCATATTCTGCCACAATTTGCAGTAGAAAAAAAATACAAAGAGTGGCTGGGACATAGCTCAGTGAAAAGGCCCTGGTTTCAATCCCCAGTACCAAAAAAACCAAACCACGCCAAAACCGAGCTGCTATCATCTCGTTTCCGCACGGTGAAGAACCGCACCGACTGCGGGTTGCGGACCTGCTCCCTGTAAGACACAAGTCCCAGCCCCCCAAACCCCAGCTGGCTGCAACGCGCCAGCCAGCACCTGCGGGACCTGTGCGCCAGGGCGGGGCCGGGGCGACGGGAACACGCCGTGACGCGCAGTGACGTCACGAGACGCGCCGGCGCCGCGCGGGGAAGGGCGAGGACGGACGAGCGGGTGGTACGGCGCCCCCTGCAGCCAGTTGGGGCTGCGGGCATCGGGCTTCGGGGCTGGAGCTGGGGCCGGAGCCGGACCTGAGCCAGGGTGCGGGCGGGCCCCATGCTGCTGCCGCTGGCCTGCCTGCACGGGCGGGTGGCGCAGTGCCTGACCTCGCTGCTGGTGCTCGCAGAGCCGCTCCCCAGGCCCCGGCGCGGCGGGAGGGCGCGCGGCACGGCGCCGACCTGCGCGGAGGTCTCCGCCGCCGCGCCCGGGAAGATGGCTGCGGAGCTGTACCCTCCTGCCGCCGCCGCCGCCGCCGCCGCCGCCGCCAGCGACCTAGCCAACAGTAATGCGGCAGACCCCGCGGCGGGCAGGAAGGCAGGCCCGCGCAGCCCGCCGCGCCCCGCGCCCGCTCCGCCGCCGCCCGCTCCCGCGCCGCCCGCTCCCGACAACAACAACGCCGACAGCCCGCACTGGCAGGCCTTCCACCCCACACTGCGCGAGCGGAACGCGCTCATGTTCAACAACGAGCTCATGGCCGACGTCCACTTCGTCGTGGGGCCCCCGGGGGCGGCCCGGCGGGTGCCAGCCCACAAGGTGGGTATTGACGCAGCTCCCCCGAGCCTGCGGGGCCGCGCCGCTGCTCACGGGCTCTCTCTCGCCTACAGTACGTGCTGGCTGTCGGCAGCTCGGTCTTCTACGCGATGTTCTACGGGGACCTCGCGGAAGTCAAATCAGAAATCCACATTCCAGACGTGGAGCCGGCCGCATTCCTCGTCTTGCTAAAGTAAGTGCTCTGCCAGGGCTGGGGTAGCGGGTGCATTCCTCCCTGCTGGCCCCTGCGCCTCCTGCAACCTATTAGGGGTCACCTAGCAGTGGCTGATGGAGCCCCTGCCTTCCAGGTACATGTATAGTGACGAAATCGATCTTGAGGCCGACACGGTGCTGGCCACCCTGTATGCTGCCAAGAAATACATTGTACCAGCCCTGGCAAAAGCCTGCGTCAACTTTCTGGAGACAAGTCTGGAAGCCAAAAACGCCTGTGTGCTGTTGTCCCAGAGCCGGCTGTTTGAGGAGCCTGAGCTGACGCAGCGCTGTTGGGAGGTCATTGATGCACAGGCCGAGATGGCCCTACGCTCTGAAGGCTTCTGTGAGATTGACCGACAGACGCTGGAGATCATTGTGACTCGGGAGGCCCTCAACACCAAGGAGGCAGTGGTCTTTGAGGCTGTCCTGAACTGGGCTGAGGCGGAGTGCAAAAGGCAGGGCCTGCCAATCACTCCACACAACAAGAGGCACGTTTTAGGGCGAGCCCTCTATCTAGTCCGAATTCCAACCATGACTCTGGAAGAGTTTGCGAATGGTGCCGCCCAGTCAGACATCCTAACACTGGAGGAGACCCACAACATTTTCCTGTGGTACACTGCTGCCAACAAACCCCTCCTCGACTTTCCCCTGACCAAGAGGAAAGGCCTTGCCCCTCAGAGGTGCCACCGGTTCCAATCTTCTGCCTACCGCAGCAACCAGTGGCGGTACCGTGGGCGCTGCGACAGCATCCAGTTTGCTGCAGACAGAAGGGTGTTTATCGCTGGGCTGGGCCTGTATGGGTCCAGCTCTGGGAAGGCAGAGTACAGTGTGAAGATTGAGCTCAAGCGGCTGGGCATGGTCCTGGCTCAGAATCTGACCAAATTTGTGTCAGATGGGTCCAGTAACACCTTCCCGGTCTGGTTTGAGCACCCAGTCCAGGTGGAGCAGGATACCTTCTACACAGCCAGTGCTGTGCTGGACGGCAGCGAGCTCAGCTACTTTGGGCAGGAGGGGATGACGGAAGTGCAGTGCGGGAAAGTGGCCTTCCAGTTCCAGTGCTCCTCAGACAGCACCAACGGGACAGGGGTCCAGGGTGGGCAGATCCCAGAGCTCATCTTCTATGCCTGAGGCTGAGGCCCCGGAGGGAACACCACCTGGCCCTTTCTCTGCCAGAAGTCACTCAGTAAGTGCAGGGGAGGTGTGGGACACTGCTGACTGCCTTACAGGCACCGTTAAAGGCTTCCCTACTTACATCAGCTTGAACCATGAACAGGCACCTTTTCTACACAAAGCCTGGAGGCTGAGGCTTGGTGTTTCCTGTTTATTGGGCATATGCCCCATGAGGTTAAGAGTTGGGACGCAACCCAGACTCCAGATTCCTGCCCAGTGGCAACCAGGCATTGGGCACTTGGATGTTCCTCCCAGCCTTTTGGATTCCAACTAGTTCCAAGATTGCCTGGAGACCCTCACTTCAAATAAAGGTCACCGAAAAGTCACTTAAAATAGTTTACCTACTTAAGTGGATTTTCATAATAAAGGTTTTGCAAAACAAGATCCACAAATGTATAAGTGGCTATTGGCCTTATGCTAGGGGCACTCTCCAAAAGCTGCTGTCCTGGGAAGGCCTGCCGTGCTGATCAGTACTGAACAGCTAGAAAGAAACCGTGTCCAGGGGAGCCCATCTGTACCCTAGGCCCCTGTGACTCCAGGCTGTGGCTAGGTGTACTCCCCAAAGCATCACTGGTACTTCAGCCCTAATGGCTGAGGTACACTGGGTAAAAGAGTCTCAGGCCCCAGCCTATCTTCCCAGGTGTGCACTCATGGCTCTGCTTTGTCCTGGAAAGTCCCGGCTTGATCTCCAGAGGGAAGGAAGGATGACCACACAGGTAGTAACCCAGGAATAGGCTCCCAATACCACCCTGGCCCCAGATGGTGCTTCCTGACTAACAAGAAGACACTTCCAGATGCTGACAGTCACCAGTAAGAAGCACCCCCTCTAGGCCAGCTACAAAAATTAGCTTTCTTATAAAACTCAAACAGCTAGGGAGAGCACTCATCTCCAGAAGGTGCCTCTCAACCCTGTCTATGAGGAAGTCCTACGTTCCTCACAGTGCCTGGTGGCTGTTTATCTTGCTCAATCCTTTTAACAAGACAGGCTTCCAAATCCAAGTGCTATGCCCAGCTTTCCCCGTTTGTTCCTTGTGGGCACCAGCAATGAACCTTTGGTTTTGTACCAGAAGTGAGGCCCCACCCATGTGGGCTCCCAGCAGATTTGAGGTGTTTCTTGCCTTGGGGTCCTGCACTTCAATATCCCAATCCTCCCACTCTCCAGCACGTTTGTGTGCTGGTTTGCAAAGGCCCAGTGGCAGCTTGCCCATGCCCAGCATACCTATAGCTGGTGCGTTGATGCAGAGCTCCCTTGCTAGGAGCAGAAATGTCTTCCCCAGCACGTACACATTCACCTGTGGTGGGAAAAACACAGCCAGAAATGTACTGGTGTTTGAGGAAATGTTTTCCTTTTTTGTTTGTTGAGCTGGGGCAGGCACGTAGGAACTTATGCATGCCAGGCAAACACTCTACTACTAAGCTACATCACCAGCACCTATCTTCCCTCCACAAAATTGCTATTTAGTCCTTAAAGACTTGACTGTCAAAGCCCCTGCTGACCTGTGCAGTACCCCTCCCCTAGAGTGTGGCTGTCCCCACTGAACCCCAAGTCACACAAAAACAGGCTTCCCACCATCTTCCAGGCCACTGCCTCACCACTGATCTATTTGCTTAGATACCCTGCTTGAAGGAAACCTGTCAGGTGTGATCATGCTGTGCACACAATGCTTGTTTTAAAACCAAATAAGGCCTGCTTGCCTGGCTACACCACCTCCACCCCATGGCTTTGTGGGCCAAAGAGGTCTTGTTTCTCCAATGCTGCCATTACAAGCTCCCATCAGCCACTTCTCTTCCTTGCCACAGGGAGGTTGTAAGAGGTAGGGCCCAGCCCCAGGACTGTCCCAGAGCTGGCAGTCTGTGGTGGGAGTGTTTGTGTGCAGAATTTCAGGTATAGCTTAGCACCCTGATGCAATCCCAAGGAGCCCAGTGCTGACCAATGCTGCAGGTGGTAAGAATGCTTCTGAAGGGTCAAGGCAGGTATAGGACAAGCAATCCAGACAGGCAGCTTGGACAGCAGGCAGGGCACCCTTCATCCCAGGCCTATCACTGGGACTTCCAAGCCTCATAGTGTAACTGGTCTGGCCCTTTGACTCTGGCTTCTCCAAGGACAAACTTGCCTGAGAAAACCTGCCTGTGGGCTCCTGGCCAAGTTCCTTTTTCCTAGAATGAAAGTAGCACTCTACGGTCCCTGCAGACTTGAAAGGACCAGGGGGTCTAAGAGATGACAGTGTTAGAGGTAGGAGCTGGAGGGAATGCTTGGGACATGGTAGCTCATGGAGCCCAACAGTCGGGAGGGCCAAGTCAGAGACTCCATATCCAGGCAGCAGCAGTAGGAGACTGTTCAGTCACCTCCCTCAACTCACAATAGGTGCACTTTCTGTCTTCAAGGTCCCCAAGGGCTTCACCCTAAGAGTTGGTTAACTATGATGTGTGTGAATCAAGAACTAAATCTGAATTCAGGGTGATCTCTTCCAATTCAGCCTTTTACCTATTTCCTCAAAGTAGTCAGCCTTTCTGAGAGGTAGACTTCCTAGGTGAGGTGCTGGAAGGCGAGTGCACGTGTCACACACAGGCCCTAAGGAAGGTGGGGTCCCCATGGAGATCTCGGGAACAAAGGAACCAGTTATGGACCCTTCCAGGGAGGAGTCAGTTTTGCCTGGTCCTTAGCTGCTAGACCCTCCAGATCCCAGATGCCAGCAAGGCCCAGTCTCCCACAGGCACCAAGGCTTCACACTCAGCTCTGCCTCACTAGCTGCAGTGTCACAGGTCCACCATGACCCTGTGGCTCTCCCTGCCTGGCACAGGGGTCCTCAGCCCTGCCTGGCCACCTCTGTCTAGACACCCTAGCTGGCTTCTCTTTCTAAAGCTGTGAGGCTAGAGCTGACTGCTGCATCTTACTCTGCCTCCAAATGCTGTCAAAGCCACTTCCTGCTGCCTGGCCAAGACCAAGGCCCTAGCCCCAGCCCATCTTTTCTGGGAAGTCACCAGCTTGGAGATGGGGGTCACATGACCTTGCCCTGAACTGAGTGCAACACATTTGGAATGTGAAGTCACTGGATGATCACAATTCCAACAGGTTATTTTTAGCTTCACAAAATATTTCAGAATAACTGCTGAGAGATGCCATTTATAAAGACAACTGGGAAGTCAAAAATACAGGGCACCATGTGAGCCAGAGGGACTCTAACTATATTGGTAGATGTAATTCTGGAGGACACCAAGACCCAGGCACCAAAGGTGGCATCCCAGCCTATGGGGTCCCAAGACCTGGAGACCTGGATAGAAGACTTCATTTATCTGCTAGACCCTCCAGATCTAGATAGAAGACTCCATTTCAGTGTGAAATCCATCCCATCTTCACACTAGTCACCTTCATTTTCAGTGGCATTTGTCTTTCCTAATCCTTAGAGTGATCACTGTGGACTTCAAGGCCCAGCCACAACCCAGGCTGAGGACTTAATTAGTCCCCAGCCACCCCCCAGAGCTGTCCATGGTCCACTTTTTCCTTATAAAGACTTCACTTTACCAAGGACAAAGTTCCATGGTTTTCTCATGTGCTTCCAATGCAGGCCTCTGGGCTCTAGGTAGCACTATGACTATGAGCCCATGGGGAGCTTCCCTTTGGAACCCTGGTGCACCTAAGAACAGCCATGTAAGCTGCTTCTCCCATAGATGGGGGCCACCCGGCCATCCCTCAGATGAGGAATCCCTAGGAAGAAGAAAAATGATCTACCTGAAGCAGGTCGCTGAGGTCAAGGAGCATGTCTGCAGCCAAGGTTAAGGAGCATCTGCACACGTAGGAGCCGAGCTACACCTGCTGCTCTCAAGTTGGCACTGATCAGTAAACAAAGGCTACCTGAACCTAATGCCTGACCAAGACTGGTGGGGACGGGTGTTGTTACAGAAAACTAGGACAGGGACTGTAAAAGACACTCGGAGCCACCCTGCGGGGACCAGACACAAACCCCTGAGAAAGCACAGGGCCCCACAGACCACCACCTGCCTGCTCACCATTGCTCACCACACACAGCTCTTTGTCCCTGAGGCAGAGATGTGCCAGTGACCACACTTAGGGTCTACTCCTTGAGTTCCTGCTGAAGGCCTGCCCAGCACCAGGCAGCATCCTGAGGCAGCCCACACAGATTACTGGAGAGGGACCCAGACATGGAGAAGTGGTCTGTGTGTCCAGCAGTCAGCACTACAGTGCTGGTGCTCAAGGGGACAGGTGAAAGGACTCTAGGGTGGGACCTGGCCTTACCCTCAAAAGATGACCAAACACTATCAAGGACATGCGCTGAGCGAGTCCAAATTCACATAGCACAGACAATAGAAAGGTCCTTGGTAGGGCTGCTGCTGTCAGTGAAATTCATTTAAATGAACACCACTGGTTGGAAATACCACTCAGTGCTAACTGTGCTCAGCAAGTACAAAGACCGGGTTCTATCTCAGCATCACATTAAGCTGGTTTGCTGCCAGCTTAAGAAGTAAGAAAACCTGGTGCTGAGTTAGAGCCCAGAGCAGGTGTGACCAGGTGTGAGAGGAAGCCCAGGGACCCAGACATGCAAGGAGAAAGAAAGCCCACAATCCTCCAACCCAAGTCACAGGCAGCAGAGCCTGGGTGCCAAGCCCTTGGAGGAAGGGACATCACTTCTATCCCACAGGTACCAGCTTCATCAGGGAGGAAGCAACAAGGAGACAACTAGTAAGAACTGAAAATAAGGAAAGCAATGACACAGACACAAGACAGCAGAAACCATGGACAGAGGCAAAGGACCATGCTATGTGACTTCACTCCATGACACTCTGAAGGAAAAGACAAAACTGTGAAGATAGGAAAAAGATCAGCAGTGGCCACTGCCTGGAGGGAGATGGGCGATGAGGTAGAACACAGGTTTGGGCCAGGACACCTGCACAGTATGGAAGTGGGTAAGAATCACACACGTTTGTCCAAGCCACAGCATGTGCATCCCAACAGTGACCCTCACATACCCCAGGGCTGGGCGGTGATGTGCTAGTGCCGGCTGTCCCACAGTGAGACATACCACACTAACATGAAGGCTGGCAACAGCCAACTATGGGCTTGAGGGCAGGTAGGGTGTGGTGGCACACCCCTATTATCCCAGCACTCAGGAAGCTGAGGCAGGAGGATTGCCAGGAGTTTGAGGGCAGACTGGGCTTCATAGTGAGTTCAAGAATAGCCTGAACTACACAGCAAGACCCTGTCTCAAAAAAAAAAAAAAAAAAAAAAAAAAAAAAAAAAAAAAAAAAAAAGAACCAAAGGCCAAAAAACAGGGCAAAACTTGTGAACAGAAACTTTAGTGAGAAACAAAATAGCTAACATACATGAAATGAACTCAACTACATTAATCACCACAGGAACAAATACCAAGGAACCACATAACCAGACCCTGACAAGAACAAGGATGTAGATGTCGCAGCCAAACACACCACCACAGTGCTGAGGCACAGCCACGCAAGGACGCCCTGGAGGTTCTTACCCAACTAAATGTGTACCCACCCCTGGCCCAGTGACTCCACTTCCAGCAGTTACCCAAGAGAAGCAACAACATATGTCCACAGCAAAACTTGCCCAAGATGCTCTTGGCAGTTTCAGTCACAATGGCCCAAACGCAAGAAGCAGCGCACCAAGAGAGGATCAACGATCTATCTGGTGTGCTCATGACAGTACTCAGCACAGAAAGCAAAGTGGGGAAACACAAACCATGCAAATGACTGAAACCTACAGAAAGGGCTCAGGCTGTGGGATCCGCTCACAGGGTGCCCTAGAATAAGATAAGACAGTGGTCTAGGGCAGAAAGACAGAATGGAGGCTACCTACATGGGACAAGGCAGAGCCCAAGGAACACCTTGAAGCTTCGCTCTGTTGCTCTATGGGGTACTGAACGCACAGATGTATGCATGTGTCAGAATTCATCCAATGCTATGATAAAAACCTGTAAGCTAGGTGTGGTAATGCACACATGTAATCCCAGCACTCTAGGAAGGTGAGACAGGAGGATCCTAAACTCAAACCTAGCCTGGGCAACTCAGCAACTTAGACCCATCTCAAAATAAAAAATAAAGAGGCTGGAATGTAGCTCAGTGCAAAGCCCTGGGTTCAATCTTCAGCACTGGAGAGAAAAAAGGAACCAGGTGTAGTGTGGCATGTGCCTATAATTCCATCACTCTGGGAGGCTGACATAGGAGAACTGCAAGTTTTAACCCATCCTGGGGAACTTGGCAACTTAGGTAGCTTCTCTCAAAACAAACAAAAATATGCAAATTAAGTAATTTTAAAATAATCTCTTTATTTTGAGACAGGGTCTTGCCATGTAGTTCAGCCTGGCCTGAAACTCACTATGTAGCCCAGATTGGCCTTGAACTCATGGCAATCCTCCTGCCTCAGCCTCCTGAGTGGTGGGATTACATGCATAAACCACCACACTTGGCTAAAAATAATCTTTAAAAAAATCTGTGCATTTCATCCCATGCCAATTTTACCTCCAAAGGAAAGAGTTATAAACAATGAATTTAAGTAAGCTAACCACCTCCCTCTGCAGGGCTAGGGGAGGGGGCAGAGGCCTGCAACTTGTATTGAATACATGAGGATGAGGGATGGACAGCTGGTGAAGGGGGGGTGGGAGGACAGCCATGGTAGAGTGAAAGCTACAATATTCATAGGAAACTACAATTACTTCAACTCTGAGATGGGAGAACATGTGTGTTATTTTTTTAAAGGACTGGACTTAAACTGTTAGCCAAGGTAAATAGATACAAGGCAACCCATGGGTCTGACAGAGTATGTACATGGTCCCCTGGTTGGGGACAGACGAGTAGAACTTACACTTGCCAAGAAGCCCAGCCAGTTGTCATTCACCACTGTCTACCACACACCCCTTCTGATTCCCTCTTAGTCATTCACAGCCCAGCCCATAGTGCCATCCAGGGCAGGGGTTCCAGGGTACAAACCAGGTGAAGGCTCCAGCACTCAGCAACCTGGCCTGCACTTGCTATGCCAGTAGCCATGATGATGGCACCATGGAGCCCCTCAACACCCACTGCCAGCCAACACTGACACATGCTGGCTACACCACTCTGATGCCAGCTGTCTACATAATATCCCTACCATCTACACAACCCTGACACCCGCTGTGTACACAACAACCTAGCAGCTGCTATCTACACATCCCTGGGCCCTGCTCTCTGACAACATGCTCAGGAGGCATTGAAGCTGTCCATTCCCCAGTTTCCTGCAAGGGTAACCAATGCTGAACAGCAAGGTCATGCTCAGAGGCAGAACCAGAACTGAGTCCAAAGGGTCTGGCTCATGTTTCTGCTCTTGACCCAGCAGAGGATGAAGTGGAATAGCCTCCAAGATGCCAGAAATTGTCCTTCCTGTCATGCCCAAGTGGAGGGCCACTGCCATCAGAGGCTTCACGGCACATCCATGAGCCCTGCACTGGAGAGCTCCTGCAGAGGCACACAGCTGGGTGTGACATCTGAGAAGACACAAGGAGCTTCATCCCAAGCTTCCAGAAACGGGAGCCTGGTGGGGAGAGAGGGGATGCAGGACCCATGCCTGCCTGGGCAGGCACTGATGGATCTCAGACACAGCTTGGGGTAGCATCAGTCATCTCAGAGTGTGGAAAACATCAGTACCCCAAAGAAGGCCCTGTGAGGACCCAGCTCCCAGGTCAGAAAGAGCTCAGCCCCTGACACAACCCCAGGGTCACCCTTCTGCTGGCCTCAAGGCTTAGAAAGAGCATATGCTCTGGCAGTATCTGAACAACCTATGGGGTACCTGCCCACCTTTCTCAGAAGGGCTAATTCCCCACACAGGGCCAGCATGTCCCTGTTCCATTGTACCTCCCAGGCAGCACACAAAGTCTGAGAACCATGGCAGCCTGCAGTAACTCAGGTGGGCCATCACATGTGACATCTGCGAAGTGTCCAGTGGCCCAGGGGCCTCTGCAAAGCCCTTTCTGGGCTGGCCTAGGAGATATGCCAAACAGGCCCAGAGCTGACTCGTACTCCCTGCCCACTGTGTGAGGCAGAACTCAGGGCAGTCAAGCCAGTGGTCCAGTTACCCATGCACTTGCCCACCCTCACATGCAGCCTCAGGTTTCAGCCCCATTTGTCACCCAGCACACCGACAGTCCTGAAAGGGGCAAGTAGCACAAGCCAAATGCTATTTCTCAACTCTGGCACCAGTGACTTCCAGTTTTAATCATCTGCTCACACTCTGGCAGAAAAACAGCTCCCTCTGTCAAGAACTGTGAGAGCCAGGACAACCAGAGGTACTGCACCACTAATTTCCTCAGAGCATCTGCTACTCCCCTGGCAAAGGGGCAGCCTCATGCTCATACCGTCTCCCCTGGGGGGAGATAAAACTTGGATTTCAAGGACATCCAAAATAGCCATACACACGGGGCCATACTGCCTAGAAAAGTGACGGCTTGGGGCAGGGAATATAGCTCAGTGGTACAGCATCTGCCTGGCAAGCACAAGGTCCTGAGTTCAATTCCTACACCATTAAAAAAAAAAAAAGGAAAAGCAGCAGCCCCTCCAGTGAGCCCACCTCCACGCACACAAGCTTCCTGGCAAGGCAGTTCATCTCCTGAGGGCACAGGGCCAAAGGCTTGAAAGCACAAGCCCCTGAGGCAGCTTTATGAGGGTGAGGGGCTGAGCACAGGTGTCTGCATTTGAAAAGTGCCACAGATGAAACGCTGGGGCTGCCAGTCTCGAGCAGGTTTTGCTGGGTGAGCAGCCCTGGCCCATATGGCCACTACCTGCCCAAGGAAAATTAAATTCCCCCTTGGGGGAAGAGTACCCAATATCTCTACAATTTTCTAGATATAATAATATGCAGTATTTCAATTTTAAAAAACTACTAAGCACAACAAAACTAAAAGGACAAAATCCAAGAGAAAAGTAAGACATAAACAGAGACCCACAAAAAAATCTAACTACTAGATTTCTCAAAGACTCACACGTAACTGTGTGACAAGATGGAGAATTTCACCAAAGAACAGGATTCTAATAAGGATAATCTAATGACAACTAATCACTGAAATTTAGAAGTCAACAGATGATTTTGAGACCTGATTAGACACAACAAAATAGGAGAAGAAAGGTCTAACATACATGTTACTGAGATTTCAGAGGGGAAACAAAGAATGGGCAGACTCTATTAGAAAAGACACTACCCAAGATCTCTATACTAAACAGACAAAAGACATCAAGTGCCAAATTCCAGAAGCTCTATAAATAACAACCTGGGTAAATACACAGAAAATCACATCTAGGTACATCAGAATCAAATCCCTGAAGCAATGACAAAGATACTTCCTAAAGCAAGTGGCAACACGCTTGCCTTTTAATTACTTTCAAAGACAGTAGAATTACAGCTCAGCCCTCATTCCATCAGTGTCCTTTTCGGTTTTATTTTTCTCTTTTTGGTACCGTAAATTGAACTCAGAACCTTACACCTGCCAGGCAGGCACTTGTGCCACTGAACTATATCCCCAGCCCTCACCCCTCAATAGTAACAACAGGAGGCAGAAAAAAATGGAATGGTAGTTATAAAATATAAAGAACAGAAACCGACATGTATACCCAGCAAAAATATTTTTCAAAAGGGGTGACAAAATAAAGTTTTGTTTTTGTTTTTTATTGCCAGGAGACATTTTTTTAAAAAGGAAAAGAGAGTTATTCAGACAGACACCAAATGATCACAGACTAAAAGTACAGAAATACAAGCTGGGTGTGGTGGCACATGCCTATAATCTCAGCACTTGGGAGGCTAAAGCAGGAGGACCGCCATAAATTCAAATCCAGCCTGGGCTACAAACCGAGTTCAGGGCCAGCCTGGAAACTACATAGCAAGACCCTACGTCAAGAAGAAAACAAGAAAAGAAAAAGTACAGAAATACAGCAAGAAATGAAGACTCCTGAACGGGTCGAAATTGGGTGGATGCAAGGGAACCCTAACAGTGGCAGCAATAATAATGAGACCTCACACAGTTTGCACCACTTGGTTCTAATTAAGGTAGACACTAACGAATCACAGATACAATCTCCACCACTAATTGTTAGCACTCAAATGATAATTAGTAGCTATATAACCAACAAGTTACTTAAAGGAGAACTATACAATAAACACCCGGTTACTCTAGGGGGCGGCAAGAAAGGCGTGGGAGAAAAAAATGGAGCCAACATGAGCTATACGGTGATAAAGCCAAATATATCAATAGTCACACTGAATTTAAGTGCATGTATCTAATGCAAAACAAGTATTTTAAGGCAAGATTTTTCAAAATTAGGATAAAGCACATAATATACGCTACAAAGAGTATATTCTGAAACTGGGTGTGGTGGCATAGACATATAATCCCAGGACTCTGAGAGACTGACGCACGAGGATTGCAAATTCAAGCCTGGCCTGAGCACTATAGCAGGACTCGCACAAAAATAAAAACAGGTGCAAAGTTCCTGGGTTCAATCCTCAGTACTGCCAAAAAAAAAAAAAACCCACTGAATATGACATCAAGAAGGACTAAATTTTCAAAAATGAACTATGCAAACATTAACAAACAGAAAGCACTGTACGCATACAAGGCAGAATTTCAGGGAAAAGGTATTAGAGGGACAGAAAACCTATTAGTCAGAGGGACACTTGATCATGTTAAAAGATTCAGTTCCTCCAGAAGGGGAGACAACCCTGAATTTGTATTTACCCAACACAGCTTCAGAGAATGATGGAAAAATAGGAAGACAGGAGCAACAGACAAACCCAAATCCATGGGGAGAGTGCGGCTCGCTTCCTTCAGAGCGGCAAACGTCGGGAAGAGGACATGGGCGCCTCACCGACCTCCCCAGGACATCCCAGCCGGCTGAGGACGCCCATTCCCACCTGTGACCCGCAGCAGGCAAAGCAGGCGGTTAGCTGAGTTGGAGGTGACTCCAGGAGCATTCTCTTTTTTTTTTTTGAGACAGGTTCTTGCTCTACAGCTCAGGCCGGCCTTAAGCTCACTTTGTAGCCCAGGCTGGTCTCGAACTTGCAACAATCCTCCTGCCTCAGCCTCCCGAGTGCTGGGATTACAGGCCTGTGCCACCGTGCCCAGCATCTAGGGGCATTCTCAAAGCAATAGGGATTACACTAGAAATTGAGAATGAAAAGAAAACCAGAAAATCCCTGTTTTTAAAACAAGCCATACACTTCTGAATAACCTATGAACCCAAGGAAAAATAATACTAGAAACTAGAAAATACTCTGAAGTAAATGGTAATAAAAATATAACACTTTAAAACTGTAATACAACCAGAACCCACCTAGAAGAATTTATCCTCTCAAATATTTGCATTAGAAAAATCAAAGGTGAGGAGGAAAAAAAAAGAATGGAAAGAAAAAAGTGGAAACAAAGCTTGTGTGAATGGGAGAGAATTCAAGGGAAGGGAGGGGAATGGAGAAAAAAAGAAGAATTAGGATATATTATGTACAGGTACAAATTCCCTACGGATGAATGTGATCAATATGTATGACAAATATGTATTAATAAAAAACCTTTAAAAAAGAATAAAGACAACCTACAAAAAATTTTGAAAAAAAGGGAAAAATCAGACAGACAAAACTCAAGGATATAAGCATCTGTCTCATGATGGAAAAATAGAAATCTGAAAATAATAGAAGGAAAGAAATAATAGAAAAAACAATGAAGTCTGAGCATACAATAAAGAAATACAACAAAGCAAAAGTCTGGTTCTCTTGGTACTGGTGCAGAGGAAGAGACAGACACAGAGCCCTTACACCGCTGAGGATCACAGAACAAACAGCAAGCACCCTGGTAGCTTCTCCAAACAACAAGCATAAGCTGCCAGCGACACTTGCACAGTTTCAAGTACATGCAGTGTTCAAAAGCAAATACAGGAAACAGAAGGTGGATCCGTGGCTTGTTCAGGCCAGTGGCTTCAAAGGCTGGGGGGTAAAGGTACATATAGGCTTTACTAAAAGTGATGGTTGCAACATTCCGTAAACAGACCAAAACTACTGACTCATACACACGAATGTGTGGACTGTATGGTCTGTGAACTACACCTCACTAAACCTGTTACTGCCGGGTATGGTGTGCATGCCTGTAATCCTAGCACTCAGGAGGAGGCTGAAGTAGGAGGATCTCTGCAAGTTTAACACTAGCCTAGGCTACAAAGTGAATTCAAGGCCAGCCTGAACTGCATAGTGAAATCCTGTCTCAAAAAGATGCCTCCCACAAAAGACACCCCCCCTAAAAAAAAGTACCAGAAAAAAATTAAAAACAATACCTGTTTTAAAAAAGGGGAAAAATTCATTAAAAAACTGATAACTCTTAGTAAGATAGATCAAAAAAACCAAATGCAAAATTCCCAACAGAAGACATAAAAGACGGGATACCTCCCTAATTGTTTCAGATAGTTTAAAAGGACATTAAGGGAATATTAAGAATAATTTCAAGCAGTACATTTGGCAGCTGTCATAATGTCAATGAAGCCTTGCAAAATACAACTTCCCAAGACCAAAACAAGAAAGGATAGACCCTGGCCTGTCCTAAGTCTGTGAGGAAAATAATCACAACCAGCAGGCATGGTAGTACACACCTATAATCCCAGCACTCCAGAGGCTGGGAGGCAGGAGGATGGTTTCAAGTTCAAGACTAGCCTGGCTACAAAGTGAGCTCAAGGCCGGTCTGAACTGCATGGTGAGACCCTGTTTCAAAAAAAAAAAAAAAAAAAAAAAAAAAGTATGCTATGACTGAGTCTGGGTGTCCAAAGCAGGCTTCACCTTTAAAAAGTAATCAATGTAATTTATAGTCCTTTCCACAGTTGGGGTCAGAGGGGCTACCATTCTATATCCTTCATGATAAAAATGCTTAGGAAAGTAAGGAAAAAGAATAACTCTTATCCTGATAAAGAGGCATTTACAAAACTCCAACTGCAAAAATTCTAACAGTGGAGCGCAAAAAGCATCACTCTGGAGACTGGGAAGTTGCCAAAGACATCTCCCTTCACTATGTCTGGCAGTCACAGACAGCAAAAGAGAAGAAAAACAGATAATGGCCACATGGACTTGCAAGGAAGAACTAAAAATGGTTTTATTAGCAGCAGATACAACTGCTATAAAGGGTAAACATAGTTTTAATCGGCCCATATTTCATTAACCACTCTAATAAGCCCTTATTCTCAGACTTAACTCAGTCATCTAGCAGGCAAGGACACGCAGGCTGTACAAATACTCACACCAGAGAAGATTCTTGGGTAGGAGGTAACTATTAAACAAGTCTTCCTGAATCCTGGGAAGCCAAAAAACTAAACATAACTACAAAGAGAAAGAAAGAGGTAAGAAGGAAAAGAGTGGGAAGGCAACAGGTGTAGATGAAAGAGACCAACCGCTCAGGACAGAACGTGAACCTTGGATCCCAGGACGCGGGAGCTAAAAGGAGGGACTCCTGAGATTTTTTCTTTAAAGGCAACATGGTGTAGAATTTACTGTGCCTGGGTGTAGGCAGACAGAGAGAAAAAAGGCCATCTGTGTGGTACAGAGAAAAGCAGTCTTTCACAGGGCTTGGACAAGGAGAGTCAAGTAGGGAGATCAGGCAAGGTATCTGTAAGGGGTTGGGGACTTCAGGCGGGAGACCTGAGCAAACATCTGTAGTCAAAGTTCTCTTAATGTCTCGTATAAATTGATGTCCTGGCACTGGGAAGATTCTGGGTTCTGTCTTCTCTCTTCTTTATGACACCCTGTCCTGTGTTTGGTGAGGGCATTGATGCTGGGGTTGCAGCTTTTGCTGAAAACAGTTGTGGCTGCTGAAAGACAGATGGTGTGCTAGGAAATTATGTCTGAGGTGAGCCTGACAATTTAATCAGGTGACAGACAGCATGCTCAGAGGAGCCAGCCCTGGCCAGGTGCCTCCTACTGGGTTTTCCATAGTATGACTGTGCGATTGACAAGGTGCTGAGTCATGTCAGCTGTGTCTGTGCCACACATCCTCTCCTATAATTCACTCTATTATCACAGGATGTATGAGACGCAGTCCACATGCATGAACCTCAATGAGCTCCAGCTGAAGAAAGGTTACTGTAGGTCATGTAGGAGGATCTGACATAACCGCATCCTGAATTGAGATTTTGCAATTTTCCAAGGCAGGCTCAGAGGTCTTTGTTTTTCTTACCTCTGCTTCCAGGTAGTAATAAGCCTTAGGACAAAGGTTGGGGGATGGCCCTGGGGCATTGTCTAGGTTCAGGTGAGTGGAGGGAGTGCTCCAGCAATGAGTGAAGCAGTGTGGCCCTATGCCCCAATTGTCCTATCCATATTACTCTCCCGAGAGACCTGATCCCCCAAAATGTCTGAGGGTGGAATGTCCATCTTCTATAGCTGCTTCATGCTGAGTGAGGTGTTGGCCGTATGTGTGCAGAGACCATGGAACTCTCATTCTGCTTGATCTAGGGGATAAGGGAGCCATGCTCCTCCTCAGAGGATTCGTTGATGAGTTCTAGATATGAAGGCAGCTCTTGGTTCTTAGCTTGTATTAATGGCTCCATCCAAGGATCTCAGTGGGGAACTCCAAAATGATACAGGAAAACAAAAGCTCCCAACCTGAACGATATCTGGGATGAGTTCATCTTCTCTAAAATCAAACAATGAATTTTGGGAACAAGGGAGGGTAAGAGCAGAATATATTTACTGAGAAGAAGAAAGTGTCTGTCCAAGAGAGGGACAGAAAGGGGGCCCGAGTGGATTGCCCCACTCTTGTGATTAAGAATTAGGCCACACAGCTTCTCCACTGGAGGCTGCATGTCTCTATATAGACACCACTCTTGCAAGAGTTTGAAATTTTAGCCCCGCTTTTACTGTCTCTTGAGTCCCATTTCTTTACTTTGGCCCAGAAATAAATTCATTTCTTATACTGTGTACTTAAAAACATACTCCAAAGCTCAAATAAAATTAACACCTAAGCCGGATGTGGTGGCACACACTTGTAATCCCAGCACTCGGGAGGCTGAGGCAGGAGGATCGTTGCGAGTTCAAGGCCAGCCTGAGCTACAAAGTGAGCTAAAGGCCAGCCTGAACTGTATAAAGAGACCTCCATCTCAAAAAGATGGAAAAAAAAAAAAGAGTAACACCTACATTTTCTTTCTTTCTTTTTTGGTACTGGGGACTAAACTCAGGGCCTGGTGCATGCTAGGCAAGTACTACACCAGTGAACTATATCCCCGGCCTAACACCTAAGTTTTGTAAGATTCCGGCCTAACACCTAAGTTTTGTAAGATTACTGGATAAAATACACACACACACACACACACACACACACACACACACACACACCCAACCAACCAACCAACATAAAATTCCATTATACTTGTATACAGCAGCACAAAAGATACTATTTACATGAGCTCAAAACATCAAATATTTAGGAATAAATCTAAGAAAAAAGTCCTAAGTGTCCCCACTGACAGAAGGTAAAGGAGACAGCGGGTAACATGACACACTGGCTCAGGAGTCCCACACCCACAGGTGGCCAACACCAGGTATGGGCAGTCCTTCCCACATCAGCCTTCAGGGGAGAACAAGCCACTATGCCATCTACTGTTGCCCACTTAACAAAGTTTAAACCCAATCTTTGAGGAGGCAGTGGGAACGGGGGCAGTGGGCCAGAGTTTGGCAGCAGCAAAGTGTGCGGCTGCCCGATCGTCCTCAGCTGAAGCAGGGCACAGGGCACCTGGAACCTGTCAGAAAGACAGACTCTAGGAATTGCCACGGCCCCTGCATCAGGACTGCCACTGGCCTCAATGTTCAAGACTGCAGGACACAGCCCAAAGGGAGTGCTCCAGCACCATTAGGCGTGTACGTGAAGGCTGCCATGAGCAAGCTCTCCAGGCAATGACCTGGGCCTCATGGGGGGGCCTCCCCTTGGACAGCCAGCTGCAGTACAGCTTCCTGGCTTGGGCCCTCACCTGAGCCACCCACCTGTCCTCACCATCCTAAGACTGCTGTTCACATACTGCCCTGCGCCAGCTCAGCAGGAACCAAATAAATATCAAATTTAAAAACAGCTATAGGCATGGCCAATATATCTAAATATATACTTTAATTTAGTATTTTTTATGCTTCTGGCCTGTCAGTCTGGCTGTTAATCTGTTTATGATAATTAACATGATAAACAGTTATAAAAGAAATAAATACATCTGATGCTAGCAAAAAAGAAAAAAATGGAGGTGGAGGGGAACCAAGGGAAAAAAATTGATGCGTTATATACACGTACCAATTCCCCACAATGAATGTAATCATTCTGTACTTCAAACATGTACCAATAAAAATAAAAAATTTTAAAAAGTCATTAAATTCAATTGAGCCTAAAAATTACACTGTACAAACTGTTTAAAAAAAACTGCTATAGACAAGAGCATCCCCCACACACATACACACAAATGTGTGCTTTACACAAAGTTGCAGTGACATCTCTGCACATCTGGGGGCTCCTGTGAATACCAGCATGCAGACCCTATGTAGGTGCAGCTCCTCATTTCTCTTGTCCACGGACCCAGGAGGATGGGTCAGGTGGTAGCTAGTAATTTTAGAAGCAGTTTTCAACAGAGCTTGCTACCCCTCCTCCCACCAGCAGGAGGAGGCCACAGCAGTGTTGCACTACCAAGCCCCACTTTATCACCTTGCTCAGAACTTCCCACTCCTAGAGTGGCTAAGGATGCTCCCTCTGCTACAGGGCATCTGCTCTGACCTGGGGGGGTGGCAAGGCAACACAGCCCACCCTGCCAAGCCTCCCATCCAGGTTTGAGGCTGTCCATAGAGGGATCTTCTTTCCTGGGAGCCCATAAGAGACTCCTGTAAGCTCCAGAGGCAGAGCCGGATGGTCCATGTGCTCTGCCATCCTGTCAACCCAGCACCTGCAGCGTGACATTTGCAGTGGGGTTCAAGGACAGAAAAGGGCACAGGGACATCTGACAGCAGCAGGGATACGGTTGGTTAGCCATGTGGCAGGCTCCATTTCCAACCCACATTGGGGCTGCACAAATGTTTGCACTGTCCCCAACATAATTTCACGCTTTTCAGGGGACATTTAAACAAAAGACTCTGAGATCTAGGGCCGCCCAGCCAGAAGCAGGTCCTACGTCCCCTGGCAGAATCCTGACCATCTGCCAGGACTGAACTCTCTCTCACAGGAGCACCAGATCTGGGAGAAACACAATGGTCACACACGAAGGGCCAAGGCTCACAAGGGCACCAACTGGGGGTGGAGAGTGCTACAGCAAAAAGGCTCTGAGCAATGCCATGCAGCCTGCAGGCAGATGTGCAACTGAAATCTACACTCTACCAGATGTTTACAACTGTTTACAGCTCACAGTAGGCCCTGCTCTCAGGAAGCCTCTAGAGAAGACATTCCACAAAAGCAAAAGGAGTGGGACCAGGCGCCCCAGAGCAATAGGGCAAGGAACTCCAAATAACACATGCACGGTGGGCACAGGCGGCAGACAATACAATGCTGAGGGGGTTAGAAAGTACTGGGAGGTTTCTTCAGGAGGACAAGAGGCAAAGTTCTTGAGGCACATGCACATATGCAGAGCTCCAGGCTAGATGCTTAGACCTGCAGAAAGGACCAGGCAACACTGTGTGGAGAGGAAGTATGGCCAGTGGACACATTGAGCAGGCCCCTTCCTCCTCTATCCTCCAAACCCACAAGGACACAGGCTCAGCCCGGCTACACCTGCCTTGGAAGTAGCACCCCAGATTTTCAAACCAGAGAAAGATGCAAAAACAGTGTGCAAGGCTAAGTCAACCTAAGGGCAGGAAGAAAATTCAAGGCCCAGTGTCTGGGGTTCAGTAGAACCTGTGGGTGAGGGGTACTCAGCTTTCCAATCCCTCGAACTGGAATGGAGACTGACAATCCAAAGAGGCATCCGTGAGCTGACTACTAACACCAAGTTCCTATAACTACTGAGTCACTCTTGAGGGAACGAGACAACAAAGGATACGAGGCGTGCCTTCTGTACGGCACACCAAGTAGAGGCAGGCGGCAATCACGTGGGCCATCTTGCGTCCACGGGTGAGGCTCTTATTTGCGGCCATCTTGAAGAAGATGAAGGCAGTGTCAAGGCAATGCTGGTTCAGCTGCAGCTGGCTCCCCAGGTGGTGGATGTGGCGCCTCCCTAGAACACAAAACAGAGGGACTTAGCAAGATGCTGCAGCCTGGTCACAACTCTGTTAAAAGGTAAGAATATCAAACGACCACCTCAGCAACTACCCAGCCCAAGCCAGCCTTCCTCCAAGACCCAGCTGCCTGGCTAGAGAAAAGGAATAGCTTCACGCTGGCAATGGGAAGAGGACCACAGCGAGGCCCAAGAACACCAGGTGAATTTACGGTGATAGGTCCTTCTAGCAACTGTATGGTGCTCAGGTGGGAGCACTGGGATGGCCACACCTGTGTCCATACACCATCTTGGAGCAAGATCTTCTAAAATGCTATAGGCCAAGAAGCAGCACCAAGAAAAAGCAGAGAAGCTGGCCATGGGGGTGGACACCTATAATCTCAGCACTCTGGGAAGCTGAGGCAAGAGGACCGTGAGTTCAAACCCAGCCATAAGTTCAAAGTTGGCAACTCAGTGAGACCCTATCACAAAATAAAAATAATTTTTAAAAGGAGGGGCTTTGGAGAGAGACAGGGCCAGAGGATCCTGGAAAGGCTTCTTGACTGTGGCATGCATGCCCAGCGGCACATCACAGACTGGCTTGATTTCTGTGGCAAAATACCTAAAAGAATGTATCCTTTTGGGTAAAGCCAAACTCTCAATGATGAAGCAGTAAAGATTTAAAAGAGCAGCATAGACTACATGAGGGAAGATGACAGATTAGAGGTAGCAGCACCCACAAGTCAGTTGGAGTCCTCTTGCCAGGATCTGCAGTGTGCCTGTGACTGATGCTATCATGCTGAGAAGGTTGAAGAGGGTATAAGCACCAGAACATAATCAGACCCAAGGACACATCACTGGGACATGGTATACAACTCAACAGACTTCCACTGTAGCAACAGAGCTTCTCTACCCTAACTGACCCCTCAACACATAGTGCCAGAAATCAAGGCGACTAGATGCCTCCAAATCCCTGAACGCCCCCAAAGCTGACCTCACAGGCACTAAAGTTTAGAAAGCCACAGGCAAAGAACTGAAACACCAAAGGGTGAAAACATTTGAAGAGATTAAAAAAAAAGAAACATAAACAAATTTCTTAGCAGATAAAGGATTTTACAAATAAAATGTTGAATGAGCTTGAAGAAAAAAACAAACCAATTGAATAAAACAGGATAATATAAGACATCTATAACCATTTGGTAAAGAACTAGAAATTATGAGAAAAAAAAAGCAAACAGAAATACAAGATACCTAAAATTCAACAGAAAGCACAGTGGCAGGTTTGACCAATGTGACAACAGTGTCAAAAAACAAAGTAGATGTAGGAGATCCTAAACTCAGGATACCCTAAACAACAAGACACCATGGAAGATGGACCTAAGAGTGGTAGATGACTCAGAAACAACCAATATTAGAATCACATGAAAAAAGGAAAAATTTGAAGGTGATTCAGAAGGTATAAAAATGTATTCACTGAAATCATAGCAGAAAATTTTCCAAATCTAGAGAACTAATTCAGTATTCAAGTCCAAGAGGCATACAGAATCCAAAATAGCTACAACCAGAAAAGAACCTATCCACAACACAGGATAATTCAAATTCAGAAATTCAACAAAGGGAGAGAACACTGAAAGCTGTTAGAGGTAAGACAGCAAGCACTCTAGAAAGGCAAGCACATCCAAATGATGTATTTCTCAGCACAAACTTTAAAAGCCAGGAGAGCTTGGAGTTAAGTTTTCAAGCCCTAAAAGAAAACAATTATCAACCCAGACTTCTAAATCCCTCAAAATTAGTCCTCAAAATTGATGGAGAAGTAGAGACTTTCTATAAAAAAGAAATCCTAAAGAAATACATACCAGCTAAGCTGGCATTGTAGAAAATACATAAGAGAATCCTGCACAAAAACAGGAGGCGAACAGCACCAAAGACACATTAAGAGAGTAAACATCTAACTTGGAGTCGTTAAAAGAAAAAAAAAAAAAATTAAAGAATCACTGTGGAAAAATAATGCAATGACAAGATTGACTAAATATCTTACTGAAAACCTAACTTCTAACGTCAGTGGTCGTAACTTCCCAATCAAAAGACACAAGCTGGCAGACTGGGATCATAAACAACACCCAAGGCTGGGGATGTAGCTCAGTGGCATAGTGCCTGCCTGGCAAGTGCAAGGTCCTGAGTTCAATTCTTGGTAGCAAAAAAAATCCAATCATATGTTGCCTACAAGAGATACACCTCATCCAAAAGAAAGCACATAGACTGAAAATGAAAGGATAAAAAATGATGCTCCATGCAACCAGAACGTAAAAGCAAGCAAAAGCTGCTATCTTATTTTCAGATGCAACATACTTCAAGCTGAAACTCATCGGAGGAGAAAAAGATGGCCACTATAACCTGATAAGGGAACAAGTCAACGGGAAAAGGTAACAACTGCACCAAAATGTCGGCACAGCCACATACATAACCCAAAACCACTGCTATAAAGAGAGGCACCAGCACAATCACAGTGGGTGACTTCAGTACCCTATTATCACAATTATACAGCTCACACCCTGACAGAAACCAACAAAGTATCAGTTAAACTACAACACTGAGCAAACTGACAACAGATACCTACAGAGGGTTTCACTCAACAACAGAATACACATTTTTCTGTAAAGCGCACAGAATTTTTTTCCAAAACAGACCATATCATAGGCCACAAAACATGCTTATAGGGCCAGGGATATAGCTCGGTGGCGCAAGCCCTGCCTGACAAGTGCAAGGTCCTGAGTTCAATTCCCAGTACCAAAAAAAATAAATAAATATGTTTTTTAAAAAAAAATGCTTATAAAAGACAAAATAATTGAAATAATTAAGTAATTCCCCACTATCAGATCATAGTGGAATGAAGGTAGAAATCAGCAGCTAAAAAAAAAAAAACCACAGAAATTATGCAAACACATGAGAGATTAAATAATACATTACTGAATAATCAACAGATCACAGAAGAAATGAGGGAAGAAATTAAGAAGTTTCTAGAACCAAATGACAATGGAAACATATCAAAACCTAAGAGACACATTGAAAGCAATTCTAAGAGATAAATTTATAGCTGTGAATACACCCATTTAAAGAATAGAGATCCCAAATAAATAACCTAGTGATGCATTTCAAATCATAGAAAAAAAGAGCAACCCAAATCTGAAACTAGTAGAAGAAATTATAAAGATCAAAGTGAAAATGAATGACCTGGAGACTGAAAAGCAATGCAGAGTATTACAGACAGCTAAGTTAGATAGATAGGCTGTCAGACAGCGTTAGGCCTCCAGTGTGGGTGGAGGCGCATCTGCTGCAGTCCAGGCCTCAAAACAAAGATGAGTGACTATATCTACTTCCCCAGGGAAGAAGGACTGTTATTCTCAATAGACATCAAACACCCGGGTGGGGGGGCCAAGACCCTGACCCATCCCTTCACGGACAGGTCCTTGTTCTTTCCAGGCACACTTGCTATAAGACCACCTTCCCCATTGGATCAATATAACCAAAGCGAGTATACCTGTAGTCTTAGTAGTTGATCATAGTTCTGTCCCACCAAATACCTGCCCCGTGATTTTCCACTGGATCAACATTACCTAAGCAACTATACTTGTAATCTTATTGGTTGATCATACTTTTGTCCCACCTTACACCCACTTCGTAATTTCGTACCTACCTCATGATTTCTGCTCTATAAAACTTTGAGAAGTGGGCTTGGCAGTAAGCCACTTTCCAGGTCCCTTTCTGTCTCCCTTAGACAAAAGCTATCTTTCCCTCAATAAATAGTTCCTGTTTGTTTGTTTGTTTGTTTGTTTTGAGACAGGGTATCAATATGTAGTTCAGACTGGCCTTGAACTCATAGTGATCCTCCTGCCTCACCCTCCCAAATGCTGGGATGAAAGGTATGAACCACCACACCTGGCCAATATTTCTTACTCTTAACTTCATAGTTCCTTAAAATTAATTCTTCGATTTGGGGGAACATGAACTTGGTGTACAGGACATCTACCAGGTTGGAAGTTACAATATTTCTCTTATGATATCTGGAAGTCCTATGTCATCCCTGTATCAAAAGAATAAATGAATCAAGAGTTGACTGCTTGAAAAGATAAACAAAACTGGTAAACTCTTAGCCAAACTTACCCCCCCCAAAAAAGAGAGGGGGAAAGAAAAGAAATTTACATCAGTGCAAGTAGAAGTGAAAAAGGCAAAATCATAGTGGGCACCACTGAAATCCAGATGATTAAAAAACTTCTTCAAGGCTGGGTATGGTGGTGCACCCCTGTGATCTTAGCACTCAGGAGGCTGAGTCAAGAGGATTGCCTTGAGTTTGAGGCTAGGGTGGCTCCATAGTGAGTTCAAGACCAGCTTGACTACATAGTGAGACCTGGTCTCAAAAAACCCAAAACAAATAAATGAAACTACTTCAACAACATATTCTAATAAATTACAGAATCTAAAAGAAATGGAGAAATCTCTAGACACATATGAATTATCAAACTGAAGCAAGCATACATAAGAAACCTTAAAAGACCAATAACAGGCGGTGAAATAGAAGCAGTAATGAAAAACTCTACCAAGAAAAGCCCAGAAACCGGTGAGTTTTACTGCAGAATTCTATCAGAACTTCAGGGAAAATCTAGCATCAATACTCCTCAAACTCTTCCACAAAATACAATGAGAAGGAGCACTGCCAAACTCATTCTTGGAAGCTAGCACTAATCTGGTAAAAAATCAGACAACGTTGTAACAACGAAAGAAAACTAGGCCCGGTGCAGTAATGCCAACACTTGGGAGGCTGAGGAAGGAGGATCACTGGAAGTTTGAGGATAGCCTGGGCTACTAAGTGAGTTCAAGGCCAGCCTCAACTATATAGCAAAACTCTGTCTCGAAAAAACAAAAAGAAAACTATAGGCCAATTTCCTTAATGAACATAAATGTAAAAATCCTCAATAAGATAACAAACAGAATGCAACAAATCAGTAAAAAAACCCTTATGTATCATGACTTAGTTGGTTTAATCTCTGGGATGCAAGCATGGTTTAACATATACAAATCAATAAATATAAGCAGGAACAAAAATCACATAATCATCTGAAGAGATACAAAAAAACCTTTTGACAAAATCCAACATCCACTCATTTATGATTAAAAAAAAACTGACAAAAATAGGTATAGAAGAACCTTAGCTCAAACTAATAAAAGCCATTTATGACAAACACCGCCAACATCACTCTAAATGGGAGAAAAACTGGAAGCTTTTCCTCTAAAATCAAGAACAAGGCAAGGGTGTCCATTTTCAGCACTCCTATTCAGTATGTAGGGACAGGGGCCCCACATGTAGGGAAAAGCAATTAGACGAAGGCAGCTAGCCCTGAGCAATCAGAAAGACAAAGGCAAAGAAACTAAACTTGGAGGTACCAAGCGCTGTGATCAACACAAATCCTTGTAATCTTTAAGCCTGAATTATATAACCCTAAGTGCCCTACTCATAAATCCTAGCCTACACCAGACAACAAGAAAGGGCATATGATCAGAAGAAATCCAGGGAGAGGACCAAAGACTGTCATGGAGCCAATGAGAGTCCAGGAGCCTATACAGGGAAAAGAAACCCAATGAAAGGAGCTGCAGAGAGAAGCCCACAGGTGTTTAACTGCCGGATGTTCCCTACGCAAAGCTATCTATCATCTCTCTTCACCCTTTCTTCCATCTTCAAACAAATCATCATCGTTTAAACTAGGCTTCTTTAATTCTTTGCTGAATTTATGATAGCTGAGAGCTACATTTTCCAGCAGAGTAGCAGCTTACAATCCATGTCCAGACAGTACAAATACCATCCTAAAAGCTTTAGCCAGAGCAATCAGACAAGAGAAAGAAATAAAAAGGGTATGTACAGGAAAGGAAGAAGTCAAACCAACCTCACACACAGATGACATGATCATTCACTAGAACTCAAAATACTCCGCAAGAAGACTCTTAGAATTAAAAGTTCAGGGTTGGGGATATAGCTCAGTGGCACAAGCAACCCCTTGGTAAGCACGTTCGATTCCTGGTACCAAAAAAAGTCCACACACAGAATTAACAAATTCAGAAACATAGATACAAAAATCAACCAAATCTGACTACTGGGTGAGATGAGAGAGACAGAGAGACAGAGAGACAGAGACAGAGACAGAGACAGAGGGAGAGGGAGAGAAAAGGTGAGAGGAGAGAGAGGAGGGGGGGAGAGAGAGAGAAGGAACCCCCAGTGCTCTCAGCCAAACTTCATCAGTCTCAGGCTGAGGTACCCACACCCATGGTGGGTGCAGCATAAGCATGTGGCCTCACACTCTCCTGAGGGACCCAGCAGTCACCTTGGCCACAAAGAGCTACCCTGCTGTAGCCCTGTCTCCACCAGTACTACCTCAGAGGCCTCCAGCCGGGCTGAATGGACAGAGGGCCAGTCACCACGCCACAGCCCAGGCCTGGGCAGAATCAAGAGCCTAATCAGCCAAGCAAAAGGACAGCAGCTCTGGTCACCGCGTCCCATGAGTATTGCTCGGGACCACAAACTATAAATTGAGAGTAAGGTCTGTTCGAGGTTGTCCTTGCCTTGTGGGCTGATGGGAATGCAGAAACTCCTGCTTTCTCTGGGTCACAGTTAATGCCTTCAAGGGCCAGGGTGCTCACAGGACAGGATGAGATCTGAGGACAAGATGGTGAGGGCAAGTACTCAGGTGGGGGTAAGGATCTTAACTTGTTTCTCTTTGATGCTAAATGTGTTTCTGTTTCTACTGCTTCCTCACTGTTCCAGGTAAGTACTCCCCAACACACTGGCAAAATAAAAGTGGGTCAGCTGAAGAGGTCCTTGTCTTTGTCCACCCTGAGGCAGTGACCTCCCAGCCCCCCTTTTACGCATTCCTAATACTATCTCTGTTTTGATTTTATCCTTTGCCATATCCCTTCCACAGGCAGTTGAGGATATTAGCCAGGTCCCCAGCGAAGTGCTGCATGTACACAGCACACTGAGCACCTACCTCAAGGAGCCCCAAGATCAGAGGTCAACAGAGCAAGCTGATACAGACTCACTGGCGCTGGGGCTTGAGACCTGCAAACTCTGCAGTGCTGTCCAGAAAGTCCCACAATAGAAGGTGGAAAGAGAGACTCTCAGGCAGCTTTCTCCACAGGCTGCTTCCTGACATGCAGCAGACAGTACATAGTCTGTGCCCCAGAACTCCTGTGTGACAAACTCAGGAAGCCAGGCCTGAAGGAGGATGTGTGAAAGTGACGTGTCATGGCCCAGCGGGGTTTATACCAAACATGAAGGTGACTTAAAGGTTAACCAAATCAATCAATGGAATTTATCATATTAACAAAATAAATACAAAAAGCAGCATAATCACTTCAGTAAGTACAAAGATACATATGAATAGTAGGGCATGACAGCACACACCTTCGATCCCAGTACTTGTGAAGCTGAGGCAAGAGGACTGCGGTGTGTATGAGGCCAGGCTGGGCTATGTAAGGAGTTCAAGACCAGCTTGAACTACATGGTGAGACCCTGTCTCAAATTAAAAAGGAAGGAAGGACGGACGGACGAACAGATGCGTATGACAATATGCTTAACCACATCTGTCCCCATGGCAAAATATTAAACAATTTCATAACGAGGTCAGGAATGAGATAAGATTATTCACTCCCATCACTTCTACTCAACACTGCTAGGAGAGTAGCAAGATCAGTAAAAAAGGTAACAAGCACTGAAAATAAACATAAAGACAGAAAGACAGAAGTAATAATATTTATTCACAGACCAAATGACTATTAACCTAGAGGAACTCAACAAATTATTATACCTCATAGGTTGACATCTCAATTCTCCACAATTGGATCTATAGACTCAATACCCAACCATAAGTTGGGCAGGTTTCCTTTTGGAAAATCAACAGCTGATTCTACAACTCCATTTAGTTGACATGCAAAGGAACCACAATAATAAAAACAATGCCTTTTATTTGCATTTCTCGAATGACTAAGGATGTGGAACATTTTCTCATATATTTATTTGCCATTTGTATTTCTTTGTGTGAGAAGTGTGTATTCATCTCAGATGCCCATTTCTGGATTGGGTCTTTGAATTTGGACAGGTACATGTTTTTTAATTCTTTGTATGTTCTAGATAGAAGACCTTTGTCTGAGGGACAGCCA